>JAVQKG010030639.1:0-18411 GCA_036025885.1 Hypseleotris bucephala
ATGTTGACCAAATTTTCACTTTGCATAATTAAAGAACATAAATGAAACCAAAATCTGATTTACCCAAGAGCAGGTTAGGATCAAGATTGTGTTTTCATTTAGTTACAACCATAAAAGCACAAACACAACCCACTTGTTATTTCCAATTAACTTTTTAATTAATTTAATAAGAAAGGATAATCTCCATACCACATTAAGGCATCATTCTTACTTGTCTCTGCATTTTGATAAGACAACTTCGTTCTTGATTGGATACTTTACTATAAGGCCCGCCTCTCACTCAGATTGGTTCAGATTTGCATGAAAATTAAATGTGACATAAACAAGATGCTACACAACTGACCAACTCAATTTCCAACACTTCAACTGATTTGATGCAGCAGGCATGCAGCCATTGTACCACACTGGTGAGGTTTAGAAGAGAGACTGAGGACGGTTTCCATGGTGATCCGGGTCATTCGTTAGTGGAACGTTGTTGTCGCTCCGGTTCTGACTGGTTTAATCCAGCCTCGAGCGCATGCGCACTTGGTGTAAACAGGAAGAACAGACGAAACCAGGTCAGAGCTACTGGCATATTGAAGAAAAATGATTAGGATTCAACTAACGAAGACTTACTGAAACGTATCTTGTTTTCTCACTGAAATGGTCCCGTTAACCTCGGAATTTACATTTTGGTGACGTCTCGAAGAACCTTTTTGATAGCAGAGCTAATAAACCACGGCAGTGAGAGATAGCCTAACGGTGACGCGATTCTCTAATTTTGCTTGGGTATTTGCCTGCTAACCTAAACACAACGCATTGGCCTCCGCTTGTGTGCACCTGAGCCCGATACTTAAAGTTTTTATTATGGTCCAGAAAGATAAGACTGTAGAGGCTCCTCAAGTCGACGGTGATCCAAACCCCAACCCTATCCCTGGAGAGGCTTGTGTTGAGGCCCCAGGCTCAGCTCAAGACTCCAGCCATGGAGTCGAGCCGTCCGACCACAGGAAATTTATCAGTGGGGTCGTGGAAGGTAATGTAAAAATTTCAATGTGTATGTAATAAGGTGCCAGTACATTTTGTATAAAATTTGACATCAAGTAGTTTAACGCTAGTTGTTGAAACAAACATTCTCAACTACGTAGGCGCAGACAATAAAAATGTAATATACTAATTAAAAACGCTATATTTTTGTACATTTCAGTTCTTACCTCTAAATTTATGCTGCTTACAAAAAACAGAGGGGATTTTTGTTGGTGTGGCATATAGTTATGTAGTTCACAAAATCGATTTTCTTTAAGTTGTAATATCCATAGACATTGTAGGTTTTATTCAAATTTAATGCACAGCACAAATTTATATTCCTGTTTATCATTACTCCCCTGAGGCATGTTGAATGTCGAATGTTGAATCTTCTTTTGTTTTTCTAATAAAGGCTTCTATGGCCGACCATGGACAATGGAGCAAAGAAAAGAACTGTTTAGGAGGTAAAGTACTACAAATATATTACACCAATTACACAGTTACCAGTCATTCTTGCTATTTGATTTCTGTGAAATTTGCATTATCTCTTCTTTATAGGCAGCAGAAATGGGGACTGAACACATATTTGTATGCACCCAAAGATGACTACAAACACAGAATGTTTTGGAGAGAGCTCTATTCAGTGGAAGAAGCTGGTAACTTGTTTTTTGTTTTATATTTTGTGCATAATTGTTTTAGTATTGAAATGCAATGGTATAACAGTAGTTTTATCATTTTCCCACAATACTGTATTGTTTGATTTGTTTTTCTTTTTACCCATAGAACAACTAATGACTCTTATTGGTGCTGCAAAAGAGCATGGAATAGAGTTCATCTATGCCATTTCTCCTGGACTAGACATAACGTTCTCCAATCAGAAAGAGGTTTCTGCTCTTAAAAGGAAATTAGATCAGGCAAGATGGTTTCTGTATTCACATAAATCAAGATCATTTGTCCGGTGCTTACATTATTCTTATTTTCAGGTCACACATTTTGGCTGCAAGTCTTTTGCCTTACTTTTCGACGATATTGATCACAATATGTGCCCTGCTGACAAAGAAGTTTTTAGCTCATTTGCACATGCTCAGGTTTCTATCACCAATGAAATCTACCAGTATTTGGGAGAGCCAGAAACTTTCCTCTTTTGCCCTACAGGTAGCTATTAAAATATGCTAAAATATTATCTAAATGTTGATTTATTTACTTTAGTGTTAACTTTTTAATGTTTGCTGACAGAGTACTGTGGAACATTCTGCTACCCAAATGTCCCTCAGTCACCTTACCTCCACACAGTAGGAGAAAAGTTACTGCCTGGCATAGATGTGCTATGGACAGGTGAGACCCTTTTATATTTGCACAGTGTACAGGCCTAAAACGAGTTAAGTGTCAAATGTTGATCTCTCTTGGCAGCGTTTGTTTGTTCCTCATATTCTAGATGTACAGCCCATGTCTCTAACATTGCAAATTGAGATATGAAGTATTTATTTTTTAGGGCCAAAAGTTGTGTCCAAAGACATTACCGTGGAGTCTATTGAAGAAGTGTCCAAAATCCTAAAGAGAGCTCCTGTAATCTGGGATAACATTCACGCAAATGATTATGACCAGAAGAGACTGTTTCTGGGTCCATATAAGGGCAGATCTACAGAGCTCATTCCAAGATTGAAGGGAGTTCTCACTAACCCCAACTGCGAGTTTGAGTCCAACTTTGTAGCTATCCACACTTTAGCCACATGGTACAAATCTAACATGAATGGTGTGCGCAAAGATGTGGTTATGAGTAAGTATTGATTACGTAAATTATATTACGACTATTGTTATGTGTGTTCATATACAGTAGATGAACCTTGGTGTTTCTTTTGTAATTTCCTTGTTCTCCAGCCGATGGTGAGGATAGCACAGTGTCCATACAGATTAAGCTGGAGAATGAGGGCAGTGATGAAGAACTAGAGACGGATATGCTTTATAGTCCACAGCTGGCCTTAAAACTTGCCCTAACTGAATGGCTTGGAGAATTTTGCGTGCCACATCAGTATAATAGTAAGAATATATATAACTCTCTCCTCTCTATATTGTGACACGGAGTCTGATTTGAATATTTTTGTGTCTTTTAGGTCGCCAGGTACCGCAGAGTGGAGCAAAAAGCACAACCATAGACTTGGCATCTTTGGCTGCTCCATCTCTCTGTTCATCGACAACGGTTACAACTGTTTTCCAGCAACCAATTATGTCTCCTGCAATTCCTCCGCTTTGTCTGGATCCATTATCACACCCAATGACAAAAAGAACTGAAGATGAACCGGAGGTAAGCCTCACCACTGTCAGTTACTGCAGTGAATTAAAAACATATAATTTACAGACATTTACACTTGTGTTCAGGGGGACACAGAGAAAAAAGAGTCTGATGAAGAGCCCATGGAGATGGTTGTTGAGAAGCAGGATGATGCAGCTCCAGAGGTGCGGGCAGACTCGGAGCAGAAGCCTGTTAGCCTTGTTCAGGCTGAGAAGATGGCTGAGGACCTCAAGCCCATGGATACAGACAAAGAGTCTCTGGCAGAGTCAAAGTCCCCCGAAGAGTCTCTCCAAGAAGACTCTGGGAGTGATATTGCACCTATGCAGACTGATGACCAGCTCAAACAGGTAATGCAGAAAACAGATTAAGTTATAGTAAAGAATGTGTGACATTTGTTTTGTTGTATTCCAAAGGATTTGTTTGTGCCTGGTCCCAATGAGAAGCCGTTGTTTACAGCAGAACCTCTGACACTGGAGGATCTGAGTTTACTGGCAGAACTGTTTTACCTTCCGTATGAACATGGATCCAAAGCCATGCAGATGCTCAAAGAGTTCAACTGGCTCAGAGCCAATAGCAGCGTTGTCAGCGTCAACTGCAAAAGGAAGGATACTGAAAAGGTGACAATTTTTTCTACACTTTTTTTTAATTAAATAGGCTATCCTTCCCCGTTTTTAAAGATTGGTTGTAAATACAGTCTGTCACTATCTTGTTAGAAACACTTTTCCTCTTTTGAATCATACAAAATGGTGGATATGTACTACCATTTATAGTCACTAGATGGTGTGGTTGTGAAATAGGCAAGAGTTAATGTTCCAGTTTTCAGTTGCCTGTGATTGTGATGGCTTTGTCTAAAAAATTAATTACAATTTTAATTGCATTTCTTATAGGTTTCAGAATGGAAAGAAAGAGCCGAAAAGTTTGAGGAGATGTGCTGTTCTGTCATACACATGTTTACACGCCTTTCCAACACAGCCAACAGAACCATTCTGTATGACCTCTACCCTTATATCTGGGACATCAAGAGCATCATTTCTATGGTGAAGTCTTTTGTTCAGTGGCTAGGTATGTATAAAAGAAACCATAATGTGCCTTCATTTAGTAAGACATAGTATCAGCAAATCTAAAAGGTATAGTTCTTGAATTAAATTGTATAAATGCATGTATTTGATTTTGTCAGTGTAGTGTATTACTGTAGGCAACTGAGGTAAATAAATAACCGTAAATAGATTGTACAGCCCCTAGTAGAATTTTAAACGATTACCGGCACTCAAATATCTGTAATATCAAGCTACCAAAGTGTGCTTAAAAAAAGAAGAAAAAAAGAAAAGATAGGTACAGACAATACATGCTGTATTTTTTTTGCTATGCTTTACATTAGACTGAATGCCCCTTGCATTGCATCATTTATCACTCAGGCCTCCTAATTTGCACATTATTAAAAGTGAATCTCAGTGTCAATAGTCCGAGCAGGGTATTGCTGCTTGCTGTGTATGCAGTAACATGTTGCATTCCCACACAGACACACTTGCTTCCATCTGTCTGTGGGGAGGGCGCCAGGGGAAGTCTCAAACCTCTCCTCCATGCCCTAGCGCGCACGCGAGCTTGGAGAGCAAGTTGAGTGACTGACTAACTGTGGAAGGCCATTCTGGTGCATACAAACTGTTTAGTTCTTAACTTGTACCTCACCATTTTTGGAGGTTTGATGTGGCCTCACTGAGTAGTCTCAGACCAGAGGTTGTGCTTATTCTGTGTCATTCTGTACATCAGAATATACTCATTCTTTCTCTAAGTCTCCTTCTTCTTACCTAATCTTTAACTCTCAGATGATATACAACATGACACAGTTCAGGTAGCCCTATATACTGTAAGTAACCCAAAACACATGTTTTGAAATGAAATAGTATGAAGCACCAGCATGGTTGTAGGTTACTTTCCGTAACCCAGTTTCATTCACAGGTTTCTGTCTTATCCGGCTAAACCTGAGGACTCTAGCCTACTACACAGCAGGCAGCACCCCCACACGGGCAAAGCCATGTACAGTTGGTGGCTTAATTAGTAATTGACTATTAGTCTGCAAATAAAGCATTTAATCGTTTTTACTGTCATGTATGATATAATGTAATCTTATTTTCCCCAGTTTAAAGCAGTGCAGCGGGCACTCAGTTATTTCCTGGTTATTGTGAGAATACTTACTAATAAATATTTTCTACTGTTTCTCCCTTCATTATGTACAGATGGAAGAATCCAAAGTACAAGTTTCTACTGCTTTTGGATCGACAGTGGCCGATGTATGCACAGTGCAGGCGTCTATTTCCTATGTTCTTGTAAAAAATAGAATGGTGTAATTTTGTTTATAAAACTACTAATATAATTGTTAAAATAATCTGATAGGAGAAATGGGATAGTTCTCTGGATGAAGTCACATTTGCGCAGCAGTTTAGCTCTAGGCTTTAAGTGAAACCTTAACTCCCAAATTTCTCTCTTTGGCAGCTTCTTTCTAACTTGTTTTTTGTTTTTGTCAGTAGGCCTATAGATGGCTCATACCAGCCTGATACACCTACCCAGGGGAATTTACACTTGGCTTGAATATATATATTTGGCACACAATCTAATTTGCACACAAATTAGTTTTTGGGGCAAAGACAGTTTTAACATAACTGTGTGAAGATATTGAGTAGAATAATAAGATGGCCCCTTTGGTGGTTTTTACCTGGGCAACTAAAGAGTTCCTTCCTGTGGGTGCATCTTGCTGCTATGTGCTGTCAGCTCATCAAAGGAATGTTGTAGTTGTCAGGATTAGGTCCAAATGTAAAGAAATGATAGCTGATTTTCTGCACGCTGCGTTTGTCTGGTCACATGACAGGGTTGATCATCAGTTAGGTGTAGTTGTTAACAGCAACATCCCCTCTGCCCCACATTGTGAGAGCTACAGAGTGTGTTCAATGAAACTTAAATGCTGACTTACTCATTTTAAATATGGCTTTGAACTGGAATGTTGGCGGGGGGCCAGTAAAAGGGAATTGTACTCTCCTTTTGGTGCTGCACAAGACTTATGCTGAGCCAGTCATGTGACAAGGCAGGTTTCAGAAATGTGACTTCACACGAGGTGGGATGATAGCAGCTGAAGCTTACTTTCTAGACACTTGCTAATAAATAAAAGAGACAGTTAAGTTATGCTAATTGTTTTTTGCCGCCACATTTACCTTTGCCCCAAATAATACTTCCACATGTAAGCTTTTGTTGCTAGAATCCTTAGATCCTTAACCTAAGAATTAGTTTGAACTATTTCTTATCTCAAATTGCGATGATTTGTTTAAATGGATAAAACAAATTACATTATAATTTATGGTGCTAGATAGACCCTTCGCCCCATCTCCTCACTTCTCTCATATGTATCAGAGAGCCCGACTGTGGTAACACTCTCCGCTTGGCTCTGCTCCTAACAGGGTGTCGTAGTCAGTCCTCAGCACAGTTCCTTAAAGGAGACCAAGAGCCCTGGGCCTTTAGGGGAGGTCTAGCAGGAGAGTTCCAGGTATATAATGCATCAAAGTCACAGCAATGACATGGAAAAAATAATGCTTTCAGCAACGTGGTAAAATGTGCAAGTAAAAGGGTTTTGGTCTGTCGAAGATGAGCTGACTGTGGTGTCTAAGGTTTTATTTATTTGATACAATGGTTCTATAGGAAAAACAATTCCTGAGCACTATCTAATACATCACTCTGACATTTGTCAGTGGAAGCAATTATGGCTTAAATTCACCATTTTATAATACAGCACATTTTTTCTAATTATTTTCAGCTTCTTTAGCAACTGACAAAGGAGATGCTGCTTTACCCCAGCGCAAGCGGCGCCTGCGAGCATGACTAGGTTTACCATGATGACATCTCATTTCTTTGCAGGAAAGCACAGTAACAAATTGTTAATCCTGCTCTTTGTAAGCGCAAGCATTAGCAGCATCGCAGCGCAAGCGGGTACGCATGCTTTCAGTGGGAAAACTCCAGGATCAAACCCTGTTGAACAATTAACTCCATTTTCTTTTGGTATTTTTTTCTTGGAGTTCTCTCTTTCACTCTGCGCATGCATCATTATTTTTCTCAACAGGGTTCTGCGCTGCGAAAAAAATGCGATGCCCAAAAAAAGGGGGAAAGAAGCATCTCCTTCAGTCAGTAAAACCTTAGTCAGACCAAAATACAACCCACTGAAAAGCAAGCTATGTGCGTTTTGTGTGAATATTGGGAAATGTACCCATGGGGAAAACAGTGTTTGCTTGTTTGTCCACTGTCAAATGAACAAGGCACCAGAGTTGACTTTGATAAAACTTTGTTTTTTAATACAAAGTGTGCACTAGGCCAAAGCTGTAGGCTTTGTTTAGTTCCTTATTCATTTAATAGTGGCACTACAGCAAAAAATACACTGTAAGGCAGTCAACTAAAAATCTTACAGCAATTCTAAATCTCTCTCTTTTGAAACCCACAGAGGTTGTTGCCAATCGATGGGGCAAACGATCTCTTCTACCAGCCTCCACCTTCCCTGCCAACCTCCAAAATCTATTCCATAAGGCCATACTTTCCCAAAGATGAGGTAAGACATAAACATGTTGATTCCTCAATTTAGTGCAATGCACTGTGATCAGAATATAACTAATTCTCTTTTTTTCATAAACTGTATGCTGTTATGCAGGTAGTCTAGCTATGTTGATATTAAATAAATAATAACATAAGCTGCCTGTTTCTGTAGACTGCTGTCTATAAAATATGTAAAGAAATGTACTGTGAAGGAATGGAGGATCCTTTCTCTGACCAGGAGCCAGACCTAATTGGTGACAGGTAGTGACTTCCTCTTCTTTTTTTGGGCTTATTGTGTTTGTTGTGCTTCAAAAAACTGACATACTTATTTGTGCTTACAGATTTGTTGGAGGCCTTCTGACTTTGAGTTCAGATTATGGATTTGTGTTAGAAGATGATGAAGGGATCTGTGGCTATGCCATTGGCACTGTAGACGTTAAGCCCTTTGTCAAGAAATGCAAGTTGAATTGGATTCCCTTCATGCAGGAAAAATACCACAAGCCCGACAATGAGAAGGACCTCACTGAAGCTGAGGTAGGACTACATTTGTTTGACAGTGTTAAATCCAGTGCCATTTTTTAAAACATGTGTCATTCTGTAGAAGATAATGCTGAGTTTCCATGAAGAAGAAGAAGAAGGTCTTCCAGATTCATTTCTGTCTAATTTCCCTTCACTCATTAAAGTTGACATTCACGCCAAAGTCACAGATCCTAGTGTGGCCAAGAGCATGATGGGATGTTTATTATCCTCCCTTAAAGCAAATGGTAAATATAAACCACTACTTCTGTATCTGTTTATGTCTGTGAGTCACATACAGGGCTGCAAACGTGTCACCTTTTGGTGAAATTCACTGTTTTTCCCCTAAAAAGACCATCCATGTGAATCATGCAAATCTGCAATAAAAACATTTTTGAGGGGGGTTGGGGGGTTTGAGGATTTAAAAGTGTGAAATATAGCAATCTTTAACATTTGACACATGGGTAAACAGGGGAACAGTGCCTTTAAAAGGTCTGTCCAGTTTGAAAATATAGCAATTCTGATTTTTTTGCTCAAACCACAGAGGAGTTCCATATGAATGTAATGTTAATGCATGTTTTTTATCTGAAGAAAATTGTATACTTTTTTTTTCTTAATTGACTTCTCATAGTGCACCATAATGCTTAATTTAGAGGTTAAAATCTATACATTTCTGGGGAGGAATGGCCCCCGCCCCTCTACTGGTGTTTGGTTTGTCACCTTTTTCAGCTCTTTGGTGTTTGCAGCCCTGCACATATAATGTCTGCTTTTTTTAACTGCTGTTTTATTTATGTTCAGGGTCACATGGTGCTTTCTGCAAAGTTCGGCAGACTGACAAGAGAATGTTGGACTTTTACAGTAAGCTTGGATGCTTTGAAGTAGCCAAAATGGAGGGTTTCCCCAAAGATGTCATCATTATGGGGCGCAGCTTATAAGAAAACTGGAGAAACTGCAAATAATCACATCTTAAACAAATTAGTACCCTTCATGAAGGAGAGCAAGCTCCATCAGGCCCAACAACAACCTAACATTTTAATGTACTGAAGCACAGTGCATTTCAGTGTGGGTTAGGCATGGTGTCTTTAGATGCTGTGGCACTTTTCTAATTTAACAAGAAGTTGATCTGAGTTGAGGTGAGCCAATCAAAGTAGTATAATGTCCATGTTGTGAATGGTGGGGTCCTAAATGTACATCCAGACGGAAGAATGCCGTAAGGAGTGTTCTCTTCAGTAATAGAGTATGTACCCCCAGTGTAGGGACTAGGGCTGAAACGATTAATCGTGATTAATCGATTACTGAAATAATCGTCAACTAATTTAGTAATCGAATAATCGTTAACTGGAGTATACAGATTCTAAAACATGACATTTGCTGAGAGAATAACACACACAGAGCAGAAATTAGGCCAAAACTGTACAAAAATTATATAGATTTTGCATGAAAAATTAAAAACCTTCTTTTTCTGTAAATATGCACTATCCAGAAGTCCTCTGGTGGCATAGTTTTACCTTTATCTGGTTCAAGTTATAGATTTTTTTTTTTACATATTTACGCACTTTTCACTATTAACCGATTAACCGATTAATCGTAAAAAATAATCGACAGATTAATCGATTATCAAAATAATCGTTAGCTGCAGCCCTAGTAGGGACTCTGACCAGTGGAGGCAGAACTTTGAGTGTTACCACCTTCCTGTGCTGCTTGTAGAGCTTTAGTGCCGACAGAAGTACACAGTCAAATGAGACTTGTGTATGAACATTTTTTATAATTTTAGGTTCAGATGTAAATTGGGATTAGGCTGCCATTCCTCAGTGGATGACAAAACAAAAAAATAATGAAACCGTTTGTGTGCTTTGCTTTGATATTTTGCCTTTTTATAATTTAACTGCATTTACTATTACCCTATTTGGTTTTGCCTTGAAAGTTTGTTTATCCTGAAGGCAGACTGTAATAGGAGGACTTTGTAATTAATATTGTTCTTTCACTGAAGTGGACTGTGTGTTATACAAAATGGACATAAACAAAACCCCTATATGCTAAGAGAAACAAGAAAAACAAATCTCATTCAGACATGCTGTATTGTGGATATGCTGGGTGTATTCTACTTGTTTTACAAGTCGGAGCATTATGCCACTGTTGGCACGTTATTGCAGATGAGTTGTACATAGATAGTTTTGGACTTTTTTTCAGACTGCCTGTTATTGGTATTTTCTGTATATTCTCAAATGAATGTTTATAACAAGCGCTCTTACGATCACCAAGGTTGTTCAACTCTGTCAACTTTAGTGGCACAAATGCCCACTTTATCGCACTGTGGGTGTGGGGCAGAAGTCAGTAGGCCTTTTCTGTTTCGTGAATGTTATGTTATAATCTCACATTGTTCTTTTGTTTTTTTACCTTGGTGAGTGTCAGAAAGCACTTTGACCATCGAGGGTTCAGTTGGTTTCATGCGGATCATCAGTTGCTCTTCAGTAGCTGCCTGCAAACGTGGTGTTCTGTGTACATTTAAAATGTGCATGAAGTGTAATGGTTTTGCTGGCATTACAGAAACCTTATGTTGCATAGAGAAAGAAGCATGCCACTGACCCGCCTCTATGAGCATAAACCTGTAGAATATACACAATTTGTAAATGCGGTAAAACAAAGTGTTATTATTTTTATACCTTCATTAAAATGTGTTTTCTTTAAACAAAAAGTAAACGTTAATCCCTGGCTGACTGAGCAGTATAATATTTTAACTAATTAGCTAATCTTTTGTTCATGTTCATGCCTTTTTGGTTATTTTACTTGGTTTGATAAAAGTGCTCTGTGGTACATCTGGATCAGCAGAGTCTGGGGTTCAATTTAAATGACCGTAAATCTATGTAAGATAAATAAGACTGAAAACAAATTACACTTGTGTGTGTTGTTTTTTTGTTTTTTAATAATTTAGTGTCATTGTGTTTTCATCGACAGTTTCAGTGGTTGTTTTATTGTCCTCTATAATATATTTGTATTGATATCATTATATTATAACTTTACTACAACATCTGTACCACATGCATTTTAATAAAATGTTCATCTATATCTAGTTTAGGCATATATAAGTTCAGGTCATGGATAATCGGCCTTTTATGCTGCGTTCACGCTGTCTCGGAAACTACTATAGGGCCGACTTCCCAAAAAAGTCTATTCACAAAATCGCCTCGGAAAACAAACAAACAACGCCCATCCCCAGTGACACGTGTGTGCTAATTTGATTTTAATGTCTAAGATCATTTTGAGCCGGGTGGCTTAAAATGATATATAGGTTATAAATGCATAATATAGAAAGCATATAGTGGTGCCGAAGAACCTTTATCATGGTTTGTTAGCAGATTGTTCTACTTGAGGCATCAGGGACACGTCGGTGTGACGCCAACTCGGTAACTCGGAGCCCAAAACTTCCGCACGAGTTTCCGAGCAAAATTTCCCACCCGAGTTTGTGTTCAAGGCCGTTTTTCCGAGTTGGATGTCGGAAATACCGAGTTTCCGAGACAGCGTGAACCTTAGACCCATGGATGTAAAAAGTCTTTTTAATACACCCATGCTTAGACCCCGCCCTCAAGGGAGCAGTCGCAGTAAAATGACGTAGCACACACGCTTGTATCTGGCGACAAACGTATTATTTTTCTTCGAAGGGATTGTTTTAATTATTCACCAGCGCTTTTTCAAAATGTCTTTTCTTGATGATGATTCTTCGGATCCCGGTCTGACTGGACAATCGACAATGGAGCGCTTCCTTTTCAGTAAGAGTTATTTGAACAAAAATTGATGCAGGTCTTTTATCGCACACGTGGGGTCTCTCTGGATGACAATCGACAGTAAACACACGTTTCAAAAATGCCGATTACGGCGTATTTCTTTCTTTGACATTTTTAATACAGTTAGTTTTGTGTTTGTGTGTCCCAGGCTGCGAGCTGTCCTCTAAAGTCCCGTTCTTCACTTTTCAAGGGGACGAGGAGGAGGCGATGGAGCATTTTCTTGAACTTAGAACAGTATGTACACTTGCTACAGACACTACTATGAAGCCATATTATAAACATATGGGATACAAAAGCTGTGTTATTTATGTATTGCAATGTTATGACAAGTGACATTTTATTATAGATTTGCTTGGGAGAAGGTGCCAAAGAGGAGAGCAACGTGGTTGAGGTAACTGCAATGAACCATCAAAGAAAGACCATCTCAGTACCTATTGCCAACCTTCACATCAGCTGTCTACCAATGGTAAGAACCACATCAGACAAAAGCCCTAAATCCTTAAATACTGCTCTTATCATTCAAGTAAGCTATTACATCATATTAAATCACTAAGTTTATAGAAGAAAGTTTATAATGTATAATATGGCTTTTATAATTCAATTATAATAGTGGAACAAATGTCAGATAATAATAATAATAATAATAATAATATAATAATAATAATAATCTTTTGGCTTTTGTACTTTGTGCTTTGTGGGTCTTTTAGTCTTGACATGTGGATTTAAACACAAGAAGACAACTTGTACAGTGTTGTATAAAACAATTAAGTAGCTTCTATGTCCCTGTGTAGGTGAGTTTGGGAGACTTCGAGCTCAAAGCACCAGTCACCATTCGTCTCAAGGCAGGAACAGGACCAGTCAATGTTAGCGGACTGCATCTTGTTGGTAATGACAGCTTTAATTTTGTCTGACAAAAGAAAACATGTAAATACATACTATATTGTTCCCAATTAGTGTTAGTGGTGGCTGTCTATTGTTGTAGTTAGCTTAAATGCTATTGTGCTAGGGGTTTCTGATTTGACTGAAAAACATATTTTTACTGTTTTTGTTTTTCACAGCCTCACAGATTGAAGAGTCAGACCTGTCTGAAGAAGAAGACGAAGATGATGCTTTTGAGGAAGACGATGAGGAAGATCTCACCCCCATCAAACCAGCAAAAAAGAAACAGAAATTGTAGATTTCAGTCACTGGTTATATTTTAACCACTGACTATTGTTTTGTACCAGATCTTTTCTACTTTTTCTCACAACAACTGAATTATCCACAAGGCAGCAGCTAACACAAAGTTTTATCTCGTTGTGTACTGAAAATATGAAAGTGGAGGGGGGCCATATTTACATTCTCAGAACTGTTTTGCTAAATAATATCCAGTGTTTTATATTGTACATAAAACCACTATTATGGACTTGTCGGTTTAATAGTGGAAAAGTGACATTTTCATATCACAGAGCTTGTAATAAAATCATTATTGGTGTGACATGTTCATGTCATGACGGCATTTTGTATTTACATTACATAAGAGCACTGTGTGTTGGAGCTGTAATTACAACGTGATACTATACTATAGTATCAATGCCAAGACATGCCCAAAGGATCTCAGGATTGCATGAGAAGCCTTTTTGGGCGATGAAACCCAGGAAGGTAAAGTCTATCACTTAAACTAGAAAGCACTCGGAGATCACATACCTCCACCAAGTCAGCTGTTTTGAAAAAATGCTGGAACCAGAACATGATTCAGAGCACCCGCGAAATTGTTCTGTCATCTCAACAATGAAAATTTCATCTATATCCGTTCAGTAATTTTTGAGTTGCAATGCCGAGGAAGAATGGATCACTCCCAAAATCGAATCATTTGTTCCCTGTGTTATTCCTGATCTCCCTAAAAATTTCACCTAAATCTGTGCTGTAGTTTTTGAGTAACAACAACTAGCTACAGTATTTGTACTGTATGTGACCTGCTCAGGTTTGTGGTAATGCTTGTATGTGTTGAAGTGGAAACAGTTCATAGCAGATGACTAATCAGTGCCACTGACTGAAATGTCACCTTGACTGAAGCAGGTGCCGCAGCATCACATTTACTGACTCATAAACCATTGTGTTGTGCTGATGGAGGTTTTTGAACTTTACAAACTGTGTGCCTTTTATGGTTGTTTTAGCATCTGTTCTGACATTATGTTCAAGTTAAGTGAGCAGCAAAGCAAAACTGTATTACAGTACTGGCCTTGTTCCTAGCACATTTAGTAGTTTAGTCGACAAGAAAAATACTTATCAAACTGAAGTAAATCTTGATGCATGTACATTATTTCTAAACAAACATCAAAACAAAATTTTGTGAAATCTTTACAGATTTACACAATCAAAAATAGAACTACAGATCAATAAACACTGGCCACAAACCTTTGTCTTTGATGTTTGTGGACACGGGGTGTGTGTGTGTGCTGAAGGAAGTTGGCACAGATTTCAGCTGTCTTAATCTGATAAAGGTGCAGACAGAACTAGTTATTTTAAATAAGCTACTGTTAAAAAAATAATTGTGGCATCCTTTCATAGGTTTTGTCCAGGGCTTCTTCAAGTCTGTGAGCGGGGCTGGTAATTTGCATTAATGTCATTTTCCTCAATGTGCAAAAATAAGTTAAATTAAATTATAAATGATTATGTTATTGGCTCAGACTAGTCAGTAAGGCTCTAAACAACAGCTTCACATACTCTGAGCCTGTGTCCTTTGAGCTCAGGAGCATGGAGTCATAATGCTTCATGCTCAGCATCAACACACCTGCCACAACAGAGCACAGCTGTCACCTACATCAAATTTTTTGTACATATAACGGCACAGCTTTTTACACATGTGCACACAAAATGGAGGCACACACTATACATTACTGAAAACATTAATTTAAACCACAAGATTCTACTGCCCACAAGAAAACACAGACCATCTTCACACAAAATGCACTCGATTCCCCTAACTCTAAAACTGGTGCTGCAACTAAAACTCGTACCAAAACTAACACTCATAAAATTAAATCGTTCAATCAATCAATCAGTTCTCCTTCTCCATAATCTACTGTATCTTTTGTAATGAAATTGTACAGCCTATATATATTTAGGTATAGACTAATAAGATGTATTCTCACCTATAAATCATTTTCTTTTTACAATGGTACTAAATTAATGGAATATCCTCCCTCAATATATTCTGTATGTTTTATTAATAAGAAACACACAAAGCAGACAATGCACAAGGTGAATACTAATATCCAGCCACACAATAAATGTCACAATGATGCCACACTGTAACTAAACCATAGCTCCCAAATATAAGGAGATAGCCTGTTTTGCAAATTAAATAAATAGAACAGTAGCTGGCAGGACAATAAAATATTTGAAAAACATTTTATTGCATAAAGAAATTATACGCTTCACGACTTTGTTTGTATGTTTCTGCTTTTCATTCTCTTTTGCTTCCAGTCCGATGGGGGAGGGGACAATAAAAGAAGCATGAGTGACAGGTAAGTAGATGACTACACTATCCACGGCCTCATTAAAACTCTTGTAATTATATCTACAGCCCCACTTTGGAGCCTTCCAGATGATGATACCCCAGGAGAGGAAACTGGGGAGGGGACGCAGCAGAAGGAAAGGAGTTACTACCATTTTTGGACCCAATATATCAACTATAGATTTAACAAAAATAGATTATAGGTCTGCTTGTCCTGCAGTGGAATAATATGTTGTTCAATAGGCCAATATAAAATTAGAAAACAAAAAAGAGGAATTAGTTTAATCTAATTCAAAGTAGTCATTGTCAGAATGAATGTATTCATATACTTCTGGCCCAGGGATAAAAGTTTTTTAGTCAATTAGTCTTACTTATAGTATACACTATATGCCTTAACTGTGTTGCCTTTAAATTAAATATCATTGGGTATTTTAAGGGCACTTAAAATGTTATTATACATTTATTATTAAGAAAAAAACTATTTTTGTGATATTTCTTTTTTATTTCATTTTTCCTGTTACTAGTTTATTTTACAAAATGAAAAAAACATGTGTTTCCCAGTGTCCAAAGCCACGTAGACTTTCAAGTGTATGATTCCTGTTTAATATCTGCAGCAAACAGGAAAGAAGTCCAAGTGTGTGTTTCTTTAGGCACTGTATCATCATTATTCTCAGTGCTTGAATGTATAGCACAATATTATCCAGTTAGAGACCAGCAAAAACAAAAGTTAGTAATAGTATGTAGAAGTAAACATTTCTTTTTTTATTTGGCTCCATAATGCTTTGTAGACGACTGACCATATAGCCCATAAAAGTCAGGATGTCTGGTGGGCATACTCCTCATAGGGAAATGCTGCAGAGGCTGAGTCGCTGGTATGGATGCGTGATGATTAAAATCTTGAGAGGCGATAGTTGGAAAGGCGGCTGGGTAATGTGGGCGAGTCTGTGAGGGTGCCCGGGAGCAGCAGCAGTTATTCAAAGTGCACATGACCACCTTTCTCCCTTCAAACATGGCTGTTTGGGACACACTTTCGCCGGGGAAATGTGAGGAAGGAAAAATAGTCCCTGAGTGGTGGCTGGAGCTGGGGCCTAGAGCCACCATGTGATGAGAGGAAGTATCAAGCAGTCGGCTGTGACTGGGGCCACTGTGGTGACTACTGTCAGAGGAGTACATGGATGAAGCACCCTGGTCAGGAAGAAAGGGCTTCTTGTTGCTGTCTAGTAATGGTGAAGTGGCTATTTCTGTGTTGTTGTCTAAGAAAGCCATGCTGTATTTCCTTTTGTGCAGACCAGAAGAGCCAGTCTGTATGTTAGCTAGACTGCACGGCGACTGGACCAGTTCAAGAACAGATCCTTCACTGGGTGGTTCTGGAGAAAAGAAAGAGAAAATTAGGAAACATCGACATTTATCATTTACAAGTAAATATTTGTTTTTTCTTACCATCCAGTATTTTATGCATATTCTTTTCTCTTGATAATAGTTCACACAGAAACTGATGACAGCTGATCTGGCCCACTTTGAGCAGAGGGATGGCACAACTCAGGTACAAGTTTGACCTTAAAAAATAGATACCTTTTTTAAAATATGAAATACAAACAGTGATTATATCTTTAAAACTAAAAACATTTTAAGGCTTGCTCACCTGTCCATTAGCAGCTGGTATGGCTTTGTGTTCTGAAAGAAAACAAGTTCGGTTCACCCTGTACAGTATGTCAATGTGAAATAACATATACTATATTTCCCAGTACCTTCATGACGTTGATGCTCTGAGATCTCTCAATGACTGTTTGTAAAGAGCTGAGGAGGTTTTCTGCTTTGTGGCGTGTCTCATTGAGCTGAACGACCTGCTGAGAGTTCTTCCTCACATACGAGCTGTAAGTTCTATCCAGCATCTGCATAGTTTCAGCCTGATTCAACTCCAACAGCGCCTGCATTCGCTGATATTGTGCTCTTACACGGTCCTTTAACTGACACACGGCTTCCTATTGAGAAGATAGACAAGCAGATACAAATATTGACCTCTGCTTTAAATACAAGTACATACAAATTTTAGGGACTGTTTCAGAAGGTCAATGAAGTATGGTAGGATGTGGGCAAAACGACATTTAAAGTCAAAACAATGCTAGAATAAGTGTTAAAAGAGTAATTGTCACTGTGCCTTTATCAGTGTCTTATCTGATTCCAGTTTTGTGAGCTGCTCATTGATGTTCTGAACACGGTCCTCCAGTTTGTCTTGCTGTTTCATTAGCGTGGCCTGTGGAAACAACAGGACACATCAAATAAGACAAGAGTAAATACATAAACTGCTGCGGCCCTGTTTGCTATTCACTAGCTGCTGTGTTGAGGAGGCTATTCACAATTTGATGAAGGAGTCAAGACCTGCCAACCAGTGTACATGCGTTTACATCAATTAGGACTTAAAAACACACTAAGTCAATGCTCCTCAGTGTTAGTTGTAACGTCAAAGGTAATTTTCACTGGAGGAAAATAAAAAGCTGGCAAACATAATCATTATGGTTTCATGTCCGTCCGCGTCCGCAGATTGGCCGTGTGACCGCGATAACTCAAAAACGAAATGCCGGATCACTTTGAAACTTTGCAGATACTTAGACCTTATAAGGACTCCAAACTGTATCGATTTCGGTACATCTGCGATGAATAGTAATTAAGTAATTAATTAATTAAGGATTAAATTTGTAAATGCAATAACTCAGGAAGTTTTTGCCCTATCTTCTTCTAACTTGCTGGACAGTTAC
>JAVQKG010030679.1:0-10413 GCA_036025885.1 Hypseleotris bucephala
TTTTAAGGCAATTACTTTCCCTAATTTTCTTAAGTAGAGCTGTTTTAGTGTGTTTTGTGGCATCAGTTAGAATGGATACAAGAAGCAATTACTCTTAATAAAATGAAGTTAAATTTAAGTTAGTAAATTGTACCAATGCACCAGCTTCATTTCGTCATAATAAACATTTTTTTCAATCAAATTATACACATCAATTGAGTTGTATTTGGATTAGTTTACTGCACTGTTGTCAGATATCTTAAAATCTTTCTAAACTATAGGCTACTATACTAGATGCACCAACATGTTAAAAACAAATTAGACTAATCTGGGAATAAACTTGACAGCCCTACAAGTTTAAGGCTTGGACATCATTTCTCAAGTCTAGAAGAAATGTTTTTTTAGTGACTGGATGTGAGCTCTGCAATGTCTCTTAAGATTTATATAACATTATGATCAACTTTAAATGTATGCTTGATATTGCGACACTGGTCTCACTTGATAGCTTGTTGCTCACTCATAAGCATATGTGGGAGGTGACTGGGGAATCCACCCTTAATGGGAACCAGACTTTTTGGAGCCAAACTGCACCTGTACACAAGCTCCTACTCCTTCACTGGTCCACCATTCTTCCGTAGAAAAACAGGATCTGGTGGTGATATATGGTAAGGCAGCAGTTAATGTAGATAAAAGGCTTTGCTTCTTGCCAGGAGCAGCTACATTAAGTTATCAGCAGAGAAGCAGAGAAAAATAAGGTTTGGGATTCATTGTAGCCAGCAGGCAAGGAGCAACCAGAAAGAAAAACTGTTATTTAGCGAGAGAGTGCTGTCTCCGCCCAAATGAGGATTCATCTACTGACTTATGAGTCACTATAAAAACACAATTCCAAACTTGCATCAATGAGATCATGTCAGAGGAATTCAAATTTACAACAGTTGAATAACATGATATAAGCAAATAGACTGTACATGCTGCGTTTTTACTAGTTCTACAGACAAAATGTAGCAGTATAGTGGTAATCCTACTACACTTAATTAATCAGACTAACAAATTATATCAAGCAAGTAAGCATCAAAAGTTTTTACTGAAACTGATGATGTATTGGGATTTTTGCACCTGATCATAGGTTATGTTACAGAGAAAAGGAATGAAAAAGAAGAAATACAGTATGTAGAGAGAGCGGCATATCTATGGAAAAATCCTTGCTGATGCCAGAGATCAGACATATATATTTATCTGTTTATTACGTGTTTATTATAACACTAGTATCATATAATTACTGTAAAGTGTGACCAGAATATGGGCTACAGAAACAGACCACACCTGGTACCACTGACTTTTGTAGATACAAAGTCTACCTAATAAAGTGGCCAATAAGTGTATGATATAAATAGAAGTAAGTACATTTGAGGATTACTTAATCAAGCCTCATCTAAATGTGAAAATAACATAAGTGAAAGAATTCTTTAATTGCTTGAAGATTAGCATCTCTTGGCTAAAAAAAGCTTATTTGTAAAAGAAAAAGCAGGTGCCTTTCAAAATATGGGCCATTTACACCTGATTTTTACTCAGACTTGTTTAATAAACACCTCACAAAAACCTTATCACACACTTACAACACTGAAAATGATGAAACCAAAAAGTAATTTTTTAACACATCAAAGCCTTCTGGCACCATTTCCCTAAAACGTCGGGGACAGTAAATGGGTATAAACGTCATTATCCCAGTTTATGGTTTGATGAGACAATTAGAGCGGTCATAATTAACTCTGCTGTAATGAAAATAAATTAATGAGCTGCTGTTGAGTCAAATTTGAGAACTATAAGATCACTATACAACTCTCCAGTGAATGCTATTTACGCTTGGTTAAGGATCGCAATGATAGCAGCCACCACAGACACAATTACTACAGATTTGTCAATGAGTCCCAGTCTCTCAAATAGAACAAGTGGGGCATGTTTGACGTCTTTACAACCAAAGCAACGGAGGATTCAGGTGTCACTGCTGTCTTGATGGGAAAAAAATCAAGAAACGCAGAAGGCCAAGTCCCCATTTACGAATCGCTCTAAATGCGAAACATGTAATCACAAAACAATTTCCGCTGATGATTTGACCTTCTATGGCAAAAGTCTTTTTCGTTTTCGATCAGCATTGTAACCTTAGTCGAGGTAGTGTCTTGCTGGCATTAGTTCAAAAAGTAATGGTCGGATTTTGGTGAGATTTTCAGGAAAGAATTAGGGATTTTTTATGGATTGTGTCACAGTGAAAGAAAAGGTTAAAATACGGCCACCAGCCCAGTCGCAATGGACAGAAAGGAACAACATTTAGTGTATTTGCTAAAATTGAGTGATACTGTTTAAGGGCTTTATGGCTAAATGGATAGAGCATTTACCCCTAAACTAGTACACCATTAATCCTAAGATATTGGGGGAATCTTTGCTATCTAGTTATTTATGTAAAACTGAGGCATGTATTTTATTTTTCACTTTATTCCATTTTAATGCAGGTGACTGAAGCCTATCCCAGTAACTATGGGCCTTAGGTGGGGTACACAGGCTAGTCGCAAAGCCGGCACAAAGACAAACACAGCAAAATGTAATCTGCATATTGTGGTATAAATACTAAACTATCTTTTTCCAATAACTTAATTCTTCCTTCTGACTCCTCCCTGCTCTTTTACTTTCTACATAAAAAACCTGAACACCATTTTTGAAAGATTCATGAGTGTTGAGGCATCTGGGGAGCTCCATCTCCTCCTGTAGTCACTGCACTCTGGGGAAATCTATCGACTTTTAACAGTCCCAGGCCTACCGCGTACTGACAACTGCTCACTCTAAGGACTTTAAAAAGCATAGTCAAAGATGACAGCAAAAAAGGACTTCACTGTCTAATTTGATCAATGAGATTATAGTTATACTAAAAAGAAGCCCTGATTAAAATAATAAGTTAAGGTTGAAAGATATGGCTAAGGTTCATTTTTCTAAGGGGAAGTTTACAGTCATTAAATTTCCATCCCATCCTCTTGACATATTGCAGCTGACCTGACTTAATCTAATGTCCAGCCTTGTAGTCTACATTCTGCATCCCAATAGTTGTCAATGGCTGCACAAGACAAGATTTTAAAATTTTGGGTACGTTTTAGTTGTTGGTCAGAGGGGTGGTTTTTGGCCGCCTCTACAATGACAGTGTGGAAAATAATTACCTTGCTGTAGGTGGTGGAGCAAAGACTCAGAGGTCCATGAGTGAGCAGACAGCAGGAGAGCAGTGGTCTGGAATAAACAGAAAGTGATGTGAATAGTTTTCATAAGCGGCTTAGAAAACATGGTCAAAATCGCCCTAAAGAATCTAAATCACAGTGCTAGAGGCAGTTGTAACCTCCCTTAACCCAAGTGTATCAATACGGATTGTGACTATCTGCACAAAAGGGTAAAGATAAATTAAATTCTACAATAAATGTTGGGGCAGTGTGAAAATAGAGTGCATGCAAATATATAAACTGTACAAAGGTTACTTGACACTATTTCTGTAACATAAAGGGCTAAAAATGAATTGTCTTTACTTTTTGAATGGGACATTTGTCATCTCATCAAATACAATCATTATGTGAGAAAAGTATAATATGGGTTCAGGAACACTTCCAGAAGTCAATGTTATCTTATGTAATATGTAAATGTGATCATTCAGAAATACCCTGTTTCGGTTTGTGATTGGTGTTACATTTTTTGAGGGTACACTACGATGCAACAATGGCTTACAAATGATCAACTTATGAAATACAGTCTATATTGGCCTATATTTGCCCACTAATTTATATGCATATCCCCTATCCAAATAAACTCCACCTAATTTATTCAGTGTACACAACAATAACCTTAATGAGTCTGACCGGGGGCTATTTTGGTCCTGCTGAGATTTATGCATCCATCTCGACCTTGAAACACCAGGCCAGAGCTCTCTTGTAACTGGACTTTGGAGTCTCTTTTCGGCTGTGACCTTGATCTGTCCTCCCTGGAGCGTCTCTTTATGCCAGAGAGCAGCAGTACGGGCCCCCTGTTGGGTACCCACTGCCAGAGGATCAGCTTACATCCATCAAAGCTGCAAAGATAAGAAATTAAATATTTGATGTTGATCGCTTTTTGGAGACAGCTGAAGAAAGACCCTTCACTCCTGACTGAGTGCTTTTCACTTTTGGAAACGATTGGGGAGACTGCCAGAGGTCTGCTTTTTGTAATACAGCTTTGAGAATTTGAAGTGAATGACTAAGGCATGAGTGCTCTCTGTAAAACACATGCAGACATCCTGTTCTGTCTCTTTGGTCTCGTCAAAAAGGAGTGTGGAGTGTGGACACTAGGCCAAATAGCTTGGCCCAAACAGCTGAGGAGGCAGACTTGACCTAGAAGTGCAAATCTGGGTTTGGAGGAAGTCCCTTGTTGAAAAAGAGGTGGTTAATTAGGTCATGACTGTGAATGACACCGATTAATTAACATTTCAACGTGCATCTTAGCTTTTTGATGCATCACCTGTACAACATGTCTACAAACCAGTCAATGCTATGGTAATAAATTATCTTGCCTTATTACTATTCTAAATCAATGTAGATGTATATTTTTTTTATATTACTGTGTAAATATAGCCTTACCTTCTAAAAGACGCAGATCTTTTGAAAATTGAGTTTTGTCTAAGGTCATACAAGCTAAGACCTGGGAACACGTGTGTCTTAGCAGAATTTCTGGTCTCATAGTGCCATCTAGTGACCAGTCTGGTTACTGCAGACAAAATGCAACAGATTTTATATTTTTTATTTAATTGTCACTGTCAAGCTTTTCAGCCAATATAAAAGTAATCATTCAGTTCATTAAATTGTAACGTTGGTAACTATGTTCTACTAATTTTCTACTATACACACACACACACCATTCTACTGCTGGGACCAATTAGTTAAACAAGACACAGGAAGATTACTTTAATAAAGGAATTATCACAAAAAAAGACAAAAGACAAAAGCCAATTGTAAAAATTGGACTAAGTAAAGATATCAAAATGCCTAAAACATTCCCTGAATAAATTATATCATTATAGCATCATCACATGAAAATAGTCCCCAAGACTCCAATTTTAAAAAAGGATTGTGCACAAACCTGTAGAAAATTCAAAGCAGAAAAGAGAGGTTTTGTAATACTGAAATACATAAAAATTTAATCAACACAATTGAAAATATTAATAAAGTCTTGTGAAATGTTACCATATGATAGACCATACATAATGCATTATTTCTTACATTCAACATCAAGTAACATTCAGTTCTTTAAATATACAAACATAACGGCCTTATCAAAGAATGTTTAATTACCAATAAAATAATAACATTACTCATTTATTTACAACAAAGGACCACTGCTGAAACAATGGGCCAATATGCATATTAATATTACTATACCCAACATTGAATTATGTATTACTAGCTTCCAAGTCTTTATAGTGCCAAATGTTTATCACACAAGTGTTTCTGTCAGGTCATCTGCATTTTCCTTGGACAGGATTTTCCACATATGCCTCCTCTCGGAGTCCCATTCAAATGCGTTGGGCTCCACTCCTTGCTCTGACTCCGGTAAGTGTTCAGTGGGTAGTGTCTGGGAGTCACTGCTCTGCTGGGACAATTGCTGGCTCTGAAAGTCAGGACCTTGTGGCTGATATTTAACAAGTGAAGGTGTAGAGTGTGAAATATGGGTCTCTCTCAGCAGTGCGCAGTGATAAAGAGGAGAGTGGCCATCTGTCCTGACCTTAAAAAATGGCCCCGCTGAGTGCCCTGTCCTTTCTGCCAGGTTTTCCGAACTGAGTGCTCCTGATTGGCCGCTCTTTCCTTGATGCAATAGTGATTCCGTGTGTATCTGTCCTCTCTGGTCTTGAGGCCCGCTACTGCTCCGAGTCACAGGGAGGTGTGGCTTGAATTCCTGCCTGCCCAATAAGGGTTTAGTTGTTGTGGTGACGGGCAGCTTGTTGTTACCTTGGTGACTGTTGAGCCCTTCAGATGAGCCGTAAGACTCGCATTCCGACGTGTCTCCTGCAGAGCCTGAAGAATACACTCATTAACATCTTCAAGACTACACCTCTATACAACGTATGCAGCACAGACTGACTTACCAGTGACGGGATGATGGCCCCTGAAATTCTTGTTGAACAATTCGTGCCAGTCATCCCAGAAAGGATCACTGGAGACTGGAAGAGAATGTTAACAAAAACATATTTGAAAGTAGTAGTAGTCAATGTCACGACAGAAACACAACTTAAGTCAGTCAAGACACAGATAAGTAGGGCTGTACTCGACCAAAGAAATGGTTAGTCCACTAAAGTCATGCACAGCAGAACAATTAATTGACTATAGCAGTATTGTAGGTCTTTTCAACACAAATAATTGATTTAACACAATAAAACACAAAAATACTGTTAGTAAATGTGGCAATTGTAGATAATTCCACAAATACTGAGAGATGTGATACAGTGAAGTTCATGTTGAGAGTGAAAACTTAAATAAAATTACAACAAGCAACATTATAGGTGTAATAACAGTTCATGAAGATTTCTAAAACATCTTAAATAGCTATTCACTATTGGGAGTTTGCTTAACATAAAGATAAAGTCTTAACATTAAGTCTACCTCTGCAAATCACCTACTGTAATGTATAAGTAACTATTTCTTAAGACCTTACATACCTTCATTTTAAAATCAATATATGAGGTATTCACCTTTCTCCATTGAAAGTGTGGGAGAGCTATTTCCAGATGAATGGTCTCGGGGCTTGGATGAGAGTGAGCTGCTGTCACCAGAGTACTGCATCAGGTGATTGGAGAAGACAGGGGAGTTGTTGTCGTACGGAGAGACCTCTCCACTGGAGGCTTTGATGGAGTCATGAGACAAGCATCTGCCACTTAGACACAAGTGCTCCTCTGGTCTCATAAGATCCAGATCCCTAAAAACAAAAACACATTATATTGTAACTCTAATTTACAAGTATTTAGGATCATATACCAACATACACTGATCAGGCATAACAGTATGTCCTGGCTTTGAACTGGTCTACACCTGGTTAGTCTTAGTTTAGGCTTGGGGCATGTTTAATCCTGGTTTAGTTCTGGCCTCTGCCTTGTTTAGTACTGGTTTAAATTTTAGCCTTGTTTAGTCTTAGTTTAGACCCTCATTTAGTTGTAGTCTCAAAAAGTTTTAGCCCTGGTTTAGAGGTGGTTTAGTTCTGGTCTAACTCATTTAAACCACAATGGGCCCCTCTACATCCCTAAACACACTGTGCATTAAAATTTGTTGCTTATTGGGGCTGCATATTAAGTAGGTGTTCAGTATTTTATGCCTGATGTCCATCCAATCCATTCCCGTAGAGGGGTAGAAAAAGAACTTACGAATTCTGTGAGGCCTTTCTTCGCAAAAGATAGTCCACTACATCTGGGTCAGTTTCAAGCAAAGACTTTAGCACCTCATTCTGCAGGTCTGCTGGAACCTAGAAGGACAATTAACATTTTATTTAGACGTGTAAACCCTAGATCTGTGTTTACTACTGTTTTATGACTAAACACAGACATTCTTACAGGTGCACAGTGGAGAATTATGTAGTACTAAAACATAATTTCTTCCCTGAATGCCTGAAATAAAATGCAAAATGGTCTTGTTGGAAACTTTATTTTAATTGTCTTTAGGCTACAAATATGGCAGAGCTAAGTGGTATTTAAAATAACTAGTCCAAATTAAGAAATAAAGACAGTATTTTTGCACTTAAGCACATAGTACATGGACCATTGGTGGTACATGGGCTCTTTTTGTTTTTTAAGGGAAGGCCAGTTATGTTCCTTTTTGCTATACTAGTAGCAATGTGATCACTGTATAATCCTAATTTAGTTCTGGTTTTGAGTTATGCATAATTTAAACCTGATTTGAATCTATTTTAGACCAGGTTTAGTTCTTGTTTTGCAGCAATGTAGTAATTCATTTTTATACATTAACTCTAATTTGGATGTGGGTCAGTAATTTTCCTTAAAAGAGCTCATATTAAACTACAGTGTTATGTTGTAATATCAGCTGTAAACGGTAGTAAAAAAAAGCCCTAATGATCTATACTGAACAGCTTATGGGCTTTCGTTAATGACAATTTTCAGAAGGTCTAATAAAGTGCAACAGCTTCTAAAGCCGATGGGAATAAAGACGATGGGAATGACCTTGCTCCCAGTCAACGCTTATGAATCAGTGTCTTGCATTAAAATATTCAATA
The DNA here is from genome assembly GCA_036025885.1 of Hypseleotris bucephala. Classification (NCBI taxonomy): domain Eukaryota; kingdom Metazoa; phylum Chordata; class Actinopteri; order Gobiiformes; family Eleotridae; genus Hypseleotris; species Hypseleotris bucephala. Next base: position 8,254 of record JAVQKG010030679.1, read on the forward strand.
AGGTTTTTCAATTGGTATTCACTAAATTGTCAGTTGATTCAATAAAAATGGTTTGCAAGTAAAGAAAAATCATTATATGGATGGATAGATTCCATCCTGTACACTTTCTAAGTGATTCTAAAGAATGGTAGTTATGGCCTATTAAGTTAATTTTCATTACATGGTTCCACTGTGTTAAGCTAACGCATGATCCACAGTTTTCCATTAACTCACACAAGACTATATGGTAGACTCCACAATCTTATTTCTAACCCCCAAACTATAAAACTGAATGACTGCAAAATACACACTAGGACAGTACTGCGACAGGAAACCAGGAAGAAGCGTGAGGAGTGATGTTCGTCGTGAGCCAGATTTGAACTCAGCATGTAGGGGCAAGCATTTCAACCTTTGTATACGGGCAATAAACCCGACCAATTGAGCTAAACCACAGCCCACTTTGAATATATTTTTGACATGATTTTTATTATAACAAATAACATGCTAAAATAACATGCTAAAATTGCCAAATAATATATAAAAGGTTAAATCACTAAACTGAAACTGATATCCCCCCAGAATGAACCTTATATTTATACTTAAAACAAAACACAGTGAAGTTCACCAAATAAACCAGGGCTCTCTTGTGGTAAGGCCTTGTTTAAATGTCTTCTGCCTGACATGTATCACAGCATTTACACTACAGAGCACTTACCATAAATAGTGTGTCATAAGTATCGACCATTCTTTGAACAACGCTGATGATGGCCGTGCTCTCCTCCACGCGAGCCAGACTCTCCACTACAAACTCCTTGTCTGAGCTTTTGAGTTTGTGTAACAAATTTGGTCCAAAAATAGTGGCTAAATTCAGTGATGTCATCTTGTTTCCAGTTATCTAAACAAAGCAGAAGAAATTTTGGGAATTATTTTGGCAAACGCAATATCCATATTGACAAAAATATAATTTATTGCAATGTGATACGGTCCAGCATTTTACAGAAATTTACACTGTTGTTCAATCCCGCAAAAATGTGTTGTGGGCAAACAAAAATAGAAAAAAATATATATGCTACAGTCAGTTTTTTGTCTTGGTTTAGTTCTGGTTAGCTTTTAGGCCAATTTTGACAAGTAAATTCATTCCAATTTCTGTCCAAATTTACAATAATAAATACAGCTTATGTTCCAATGTCAAAAAGTATACCAAGATATCACTTGTTAGAGCAATAGTCATCACAGTTATCACATGTTGCATAGTTTTCTGAATATACTCTCCCAGTGTCAAATTCTGACTAACTTCTTTTGACAACTGTGATTATGTTTATTTATGTATATTTGTAAGATGATTTGATTCAAAAGATAATTGGACAAAATTGCCTTTCACTTTCTGTTTGGTAGCTTACACAGTGAAGCTCCCCTGCACATGGGGTCACAATAATATTATCTCAGCCTCTGTAGAAGGCAGGTTCCTTATTGCACCCATGAAGCGTTGAGAATAAGTGCCTAACAAATATCTGCCACTATCAATAAGACTTGGCCTTGGTAGCAGTTAGTGTTCAGAGACTACTTGTGCCCTGGTACAGTCTGTATGCTCTAGGAATGACGCCAAGAATAAACTGCTTTCATATCCGTGGGAAAGCATTATGCTATTTTCTGAGGATGTTTAAAGTTTAACACAAAGATTTTTAACTTAGCTGATAACAATTTCTTACACTGAAAATAAGAATGCCAAAACTGTGAACATGTTTTAGGCCAGTTTGAAGACATCAGATTTAGTTTATTTTCATGCCTTTACAAAACAGAAAGTGTTGAAATGTAAAAAGAAAAATGTCAAGATCCAGTCGCGTGACCACACTTTGACAAAAGTCCATTTGCAACAGGTAGTTTTTTTCTATTTCATTAATGTTTGTAGGCTCTTCACATCTTTTTGTACAGTAATCCCAGGCAGACTCAATATGATGTTGAAAATCATATTTGTGATATTGCATCATGTAAAGTTACTAACTAGAAGCCAGAGCAATGGGATTATGTCATAAACATAAAAACTTTTGCCCAAAACAACTATACAATACATTATATGTATTAATTCCGGGACTACAGATGGAAATTAGCACTGTGCTATAATCTGGCATGTTTACGTCAAGTTGTGTAACTCTATACAATTGTACGTTCATTAATGTGCAC
>JAVQKG010030684.1:0-13196 GCA_036025885.1 Hypseleotris bucephala
TCGTTTTTGAGTTATCGCGGTCACACGGCCAATCTGCGGACGCGGACGCGGACGCGGACGCGGACGGACATGAAACCATAATATCGCCGAACGCATTGCGTTCCGCCGATATAATAAGGGCTACCTAATTAAGTGGCCAGTAAGAGTATAAAATTTGACCTTTGAAAGCCAGACTGAATTGCAGCACTAATGGATGAAGGAATCTCCTATTGTGATAAAGACACCACAGACAGACAAACATTCATTCAGACCTACCTCTTAAAACCAGTCAGGCAAGAGGGCAGCCACTTAAACTATTAACTGCACACCCACAATAATCACCATTGCACCACTGAGGAGCAGAGCAGGACAAAGAGGGTCCACAACTCATCAAAAAGTGGACAACAAAAACTTACATTGGACATGGCTTCAGTTAATGCCAAAATCAAAAGCTTGAAACATAAACTACATTCACTATTACTATATTGTAGTTAAATTATAATCTTATTTGGTGCAAATTGAATGTTATTTCACAAAAATATTATTATAGCATTTTCCAAAAGTACAAAACACACATATTCCAGATTTTCTCTATTTTCCACACTTTACTAAACACATAAAACACAACACAACCAAATCTGAGTTTTGGCAAAACACCAACAGTATCCACACTTGAATCCATGAAAGTGTGCATCAAAACACAGAGAGAGGCACTATTTATACTGACCGACCAAAAACAGTGCTACACATTATACTGGACAGCAGATGCACTTTGAATCTTCTAGTTCAGGGCTCAGTGCTCTATAGTTAAACCGCAGAGGCCTAAATAGACACATCAGGTACTAAAAGTATGTTGTGCTACTGACCTCTTGTGGCTGAAGTTAATATGTATGGCCCTATCTGACAATCTTGAATCATTCCCTCTATTCATCCACATCAAAATGTAATAACTAATAATTACTTATTTGGGCCGTCACTGAATTTTACAAAATAAAAACATAAAAAGTACAGGAAAAAGAGAATCTAACTCTTACCTGGTTAAAAGACACAGTGATTGAAGAGTAGAATAAAGTTAGATTTCTGCATGCTAATATGAACATGACCACCATGATAATCTTAATATTAATGCACATGAAAATAAACTTTAATTAAGCGCTTTAATCCCCATACTCTGATTATCCTGCTCAGAGCGAGTCTAGTCAGGAGGGCCATTACACATTGGCAGTAATACGGTCTTTGATGGTGAAATCCACAAGAGCCTCTGCACAGATGCACAAGCAGGAAGCAGGAAACAAGTGGCCCGTATTTCAACACATAAAATTTACAAAAGCGTCATTAATAATTGTTACTCTTCCTAACAACTTTGTGCAAGGGTGCATCACCTTATTCCACCCTCAATAGAAAGAACATTGTGGTAAAGATGGTCACCAAAAACAACAAATCAAATTGGTGCTATGGTTTTCTCTTTGTAGGAGGATACAGATTCCATTAAAATCTTTAGTTAGTTCAGACATTTGTAAATTAGCTTTGAATTTTTTACTTTGAAATTTTGAAGCTTAATCTCACATTTGGTCATGCATGCAAAGTTAATTTTATATATAAATAGAGAGAGGAGGTTGTAAGTGGGCTGTATCTTTAGTTCTTAAATACAGGGCCCATGTCCACTCTGAGCTTCTTGAAGGCTGTATGAAGTCTGCACATGCATAAATGTATTATATCTGTAATGAATGTCTAATGTGGTGAGATTAAAAGAGAGGGATTAAGTCTATTTATGCCATGTACTTTTCAATAACTCGGTTCCCAATGTAATGTAGCCTACATACTATTGGGTAAGTCACACAATATAAGTTACTGTATTAATATTACTGACATTCCTATCATATTATAGATGTACAGAAGATTCTTATCATTCAGATGGCCTGGGACAAATTGAGATTTGGCAGCGATGTCTGTAGCTTTTCTGTCTGTTACCAGACAAAACACAACAGTCACACAGATATTTTCAGAAATGTAAGGTGGGTAAAGTGTCTTGCTCGAGGACACAGCAGCAGTAAGAACTAGAGAGACATTTCTCCACCGTTTGGGTTCGAGGCCAACCTGTTTAACATCCTGAGCCACCAAGACCTGTGAACCACTAGCAACAATTGGCAAGTGTTTATGGAATGTAGTATACATTAAATTTAGTCAGTTTGATTTATATACCCTGCATCATTCTGAGCTACATGGGGCACAGGACCTAGACGTTTATGTCCAGTGCCTTTGCTCCAATCTTATTGCTGTCATGTCTGTCATTGGCCCAATCAGTCAGTGCAGCCGGTCTGTGATTGAGTGTGTGAGTGTTAGGGGTATTGTGTTGATTGGGGCACTCCATTAACTCTGTTAGCATTCTGGTGCCAGCCCTGTGTGTTTGGGGAGAGCACTTATGGAGCGTCAGGTTGCTGTATGTGAGTAATCGGTTTACCAGTGCCACATGGGAAAACGGGATTTTCAGCCCCAACAGGCTGCAAGTGAGTTTTGTGCACTGAGGAATACAAAAGCAAATGGATTTTCATGCTCATGGCAATGTTGTTGAACTTGGAGAGTCCACATCTTTAGAATGTACAAGTGTGCAATGTCGCATGTCCTCCTGAGTGGGACAGCGTCCTGGTCCAGTGGATGTAGTAACTGAGTGAAAACAGGCAGGGACACAGCTCTGTGGAGGTGAACGCAAAACTCACAGCTCAGCATGTGCACTATTTCCTGACACTGTTCCACAATAGTCCAAATACAGGTTAGAGCGTTAGGGCTTACACAGAAGCAAAGATGAGGACGGCCATTTTGGACCTACTCAAACTTAAGCAGAAGATAATGATGAACAAAATGAATTATTAACAACAAACAACAATACACTGCAGTTTAGACACAGTAAGCAAGATGGTTTTATTATTGTTGTACTCTTTAAATTCAGAAAGATTTGGAGAGTTGCTTAGCAACATGTCTCTAACGTTAGTGTGTTCAGTATTTTATGTTTTATAATAACATGTGTGTGGGCTGGTAAGCCCAAATCCATGAGAGAAGGCCAGAAAGTAAAATTCTATATTTAGTAAAAATATCAGATACACAGCTTTGCTTTTTAAATGTTAGTGTGTTAGAGTTGGTGAAAGTGGATAACTTTCAGGACACATTATGTTTTATTCAGGCTGTTTTTGTGCATTAAAATCTTCTTGTGTGCATTCCACTGCATACACAATGACTACAATGTGTTTTTAAGTATTGTAAAAATCATGAAGATCATTTTTGCTGCAATTATCCCCAAAACTAGAGCTTTAATATTGTTTGTGCTATAGTATCAAACTTGCACCTTATTTTTCCAGTAATGTCATAAACTGATTTAAATTCATCACAGATTTACATCTTAGAACATTCCAAGCGGTTTCATCTGCCCTTCAGACATCCTTCACACACATCATCCTCTTTGTCCGATCTGCTCGTGTCTAAAACATGCAGCAATAACCCCTGACGACAGAGGACTTTCTCCCACACAATGTAAAGTCAAATGGCACAAAGCAAGGGCAACAGGGTCACCACTTACAATGTAATACACTAATCCAGTCAGGCCTGTACCCTCAGATCCATACTGATGAGTCAAATGGTTTGAGCTAATACTGTCCTAATGCTGATCAGCTGTTGTGACTGACAGTATACAGCAGAGAGAAGCCCACACACACACCTCAATCCAACTCTTTCTGTCAATCAATCAGCTGCCTGTTAAAAATATCCCTGACAAGATAACATCACAACCAAATCCAATTACTTGCGTTCTACCATATTGTAAAACCTGGAGTTTGGTTGTATTTAGTTTTATTCACAAATGTTTTAGTAATCCCATAAGCTGTGGTGCTGATTTCCTATCCCATCTCACAGCTACTTTCCTGTAGCAAAGAGTGCATGGCCAGGGAAGTAAGAGAAAGGGCAACAGCTCATTTTGAACAAATTTTAAAATGGCAAAATAGGAAATGCCAATCTAAAACTGTAAACAATCTATGCCCACTTCAAAACCCAACCATATACTGATTTTCCACTCTTTGTTCCCTATAGAGTGATTATTCCTCCATCAGTCCAACATGCTGATTGACTTTTCCCAGCCAAATTCCTCTCTTCCATCTCCTTCTATCTCCCAGTCACTTTGTTCTTGATCCTCTCGTTTCAGCTATTACTGCCCTCGTAGGCATTTATAAATGAGTGTGTTTACAGAGAAGGGAGGGCAAAGAGCGCTGAGAAGGGTAGGGCCAAGAGAGAGGTGAGCAGGAGCCTATTTTAATTAACGATCGCCTGGCCCTCCGTAGATTCGGTCAAAGATTAAAACTCGTTAGGATTGATTCTGGCTTCCAGCCCTATTAAGCTACGGTAGCACCATGACTTGAAAGAGTTTGAGACACAGGGGAAAGAAGAAAGGTTAGGAGCATGCTTGGACCGTAGGAGGAATGGAACAATGGACCAAGGAATCAGGGGATTGGAAATCTTATCGTAAAGTACATTGCGTTATTGAAAGACCAAATAATTCTAAATCAATGTAGCATTTTTTTATCATTGCAAGAGATTTGGTGTAGAGGATGGATTTCTTTTACAGCTCACAAATGATAACACTGAGCTATGAGTGAAGTCTTGGTGTCTTTGTACATTGTTTGACGCTCAGTTGAAGAATGGAAAAAACAAGTTATGGAAATGCAATGGAAGCAGATGAGGGGGAATCAGGCGAGTGCGCGGCTGACGGCACTCTGTTAGAGACAGAAATATATATGATATCATTATATAATCTGATATGCCAGAGTGCAGCGAGGGGGTGGTGACGCTGTGTGATAGCGATGGAGTAAGAGAATGAGCTTAAGTGTGCACTGTCAGGCTGCTGTATGCTGAAATAGAGCTGGGACATTGGGAAGAGAACATAGATAGAGGAATGAATGCATGGACAGGCAATTATGTAGTTCTTCAAAATGACATAAGAACATCAAATTCACTTAAAACATCAGTCGCAAAAGTATGTATTACAAAGATCTTATATGGGTGGAGCAGATTAAGGGATTGATGGAAGTGTATTACATGAGCTCTGTAATAGACCACACAACACCCCCATAGTACCATATACTGGCATCTATGTGGTAAATGCATTTCGCAATCTAATGTCTTTTTCCTTCTGCGCTCTTATTCGCACTTTATTTTTGCACATTATCACAGTTCCTTAAGTGATGGAAGCAAGTTGACAGATTGTCCTAAGTGAACCACTCCAAGCACTTCCGCTGTGGAGGAGTGCAGTCATTTCTTATCAACCGCTTTAGAGGAAAACCCACGGCTGCTGTGTCCTGGGACAGACTCCGCGACAAGACACAACATGTCACCCGTGTCCCAGCGCATCAGATAACACATTATATCAAGGATTTTTAATTAGTGCCAGCCTCCATCGCACACTTCGAAGCTGGAGCAAAAACTGTCATGCCCAAGAAGGCGACTGTGGGCTAAACTTACTCTGACAGGCTCAATTATAAAGGCGATCGCTCCCCAGGAATGGCTTGAGTCTACCTAATTATGATTTTCACCACAGGGGTGCGGCATCACTCAGCAGGTCGAGCTGTAAATCATGACCAGAGAATAACCTTCACCTGGACACCTCTGCCCTCTCTGCTGGCAGCCTGTCCCATACCACGGCAGATTTGAGCTGACAGTCAGCCAAATGACAAAGGTTTAGCTCATTAAGACTGCAATAAAAGTAACCAACAGTCTGAAAAACAAACAAAAAGGTTTTCCAGTGACTAGAAGGTGGTGGTTTGATTTCCACTCATTGCATGCTGCTTCTGTGTCCTTGGGCAACACAGTTCACTCAGTGATATTAACTTTGGTTGAAGCAATCAGTAAGAAACAAATGATTAGTTTTAGTTGTGTCCTATGTGAACATTTTTTGGTTTCTGTGAGCAGTGATTAAATGAAAACACCCAACTCCCAACTGAGGAGAAGAACCAATTGATTTCAATTGTGAAATTAATTTATTTCATTTATGAAATCCTGCAAATCACAGCTATAATTAGTGGATTCAAAGCACTGATGGCCATTCATTTTGCATTGCCAAAAATGAACAATGGAAAGAAATATTAAAAAGAAAAATCACTGCTCATTCATTCCATTTATAATCCCAATTCTGTGAAATCTTTCTTTCATATGATACTAATGTGGACTGTAAAAATGAATTCAGCATGTTGAGTAGTAGTTAGTAAAGTTAGTTGCTACACAAAATCCACATGACGTACACTTTTATGATGCTGAACTAAATTAAATGTGTAAAATAATAATAATACTTTAATGAAAGTTATATGTTTTAAATACAACCATCATTCAAGTGTAAGGAATGCACATGAAATGGTTGAATCAGGCAGAACAATAGTGTGATTGACAGGCTCATTGTGGACCTGAGCTGATTTAGCTTAAGATAATATTCTGGACTCATGGAGATGGAGAAAGGGTATAATAGGTTGAGATAATGACTGTATGCATATGTGTGGAAGTCATTGTCTGTGTGTGCGTATTGTAATTGGCTGGCGAGTGCAGGTGATACGGTTCCTCTTGAGTGTGTCTTGTGCGGTGGATGAGGAGATTACCGCACCACGTTTCTATAATTACCTCTTAAACTCGACAGGGAATGCCAGACTACGATGGTTACAGCTCTTCAGCACAATGTATTGGGCCAGGAAAGAGAAAGTGTTATTTCTAGAGGGGTTACATTTCACTCAAACACTGATTGGAGACCACCCACACCACCTTTTAGTGACACAGGGCATTGCTCACGCACACTCACACACACACACACGCATCACCAACACCCACACAGACACACACACACATACACACAAAGAGACATTTTAGCCTTATAGCTCGCAGCACAAATCGCTTTTAGGTTAGAAGAATGACTCACCTGTAACTGGCCTTCCCACACACAAAACCAGCATGCTTAAGAACCTATGCCCACATGTTATTCGTGCACACTGACTGGCCAATTTATTAGGTAGATCTATTTACCTCCCTAAGAGCTGAATCGCTAATTAATTTATCAAATCTTGCTGATGGATTTGTGTTTAAATTCAAAACAAAGAATCAGAAAGAAAAGACAGGTGATTGAGGAATTTTGAGAATCAAAACTTCTCAAAAAAAAAAAAGCTTAACAACTACACGTTTTTGAAAACCATCTCTGAACGTATTCAAGGTGAAAAAACCTAAAGCAACAGCAGCAAAGGACCACAAGGGGTGCCACTTTATTAGGTTTGAGGTCTAATAAAGTGGCCAGAGACCGTTCTTCTTCCCTCACTTTTCTAGTTTTGTCACAGCAGGCATATACTGTTATTCAAATCTACAAATTGTCCGTAAACAAAACAACATTCAATCTGAAGATGCGTCCCTAACAATCCAATCATGAGGGCTATTTTTAAAGCAGTCTTGTAACATCAATTAACTATGCACTTTACACATTTAAAAAAAAACATTAAAAATTATGCAGAGAGTAAATTGCTTGGCCACAATGAACAGCCAGCCATCTGCCTCTAGCTGTCTTGCTGAGATATTAAAAAGCATAAGATTTCTTTTGGACTGTAAGGCACTGAGCTCCCTTCACAACAGGCGGGATTGTGAAAGTGTGATTTTGAGAGGAGAGCCATAGGGTGTCACAAGATAATGTAAAAACCTATTCATAGCTGCCCATACAGTTAAACTTACAATATGATAGATTTGACATATAGTATTGAGAAAGTATATGGGCCACTTTAATAGGTAGACCTACTTTCTGCTAAAATCATTCTATTCCATTACATCAAGCCAGTTCACACCCACAGTTCAACACAGAATCAGAAGACCAAGCCAAGCATTCAAGAAGAAGGGTCAATTACTTTTTTTGTGAATTCATTTACTTGCAGAGAATTGTTTCAAAAAGTTACAAAATACAGTGAAACTCTTCAGTGTAGTACGCAAACAAAAAACATTCGGAGCTTAGTGTTTGTCCAGGCATGGCGGCCGCGTGTGGGCTGACTGACATGACTCCTGCCTGTGCTGAGTGCTGAAGGCGGCTGGATTCTTTTATTCACAGCAACAAAATCCTCCATCTTCAGAAAGTTTTTTAACAAAGAGCCACAAAGAAAATATCCTCACCCACACAAACTTGCATACTTACACCTCACGGTTTTCTAATAATGTACCCAGTGTGACAAGGAAAGTGACTAATGAGAAAAGAAAAAATGAAAAAAAGCTGACTGAACAAGCCCCTTCAACTGTTCTGATATGATGTGGACTTTGTTATACAGCTTTAGACAGTGCTTCTGAACCCGGAGGATTAAGGAAGAAGTCATCAGCTAAGTGGAGACAGTAATAAACCAACGAGCGGCTGTGGTGACCATGTAACACGTCAAGAGAGAGGAGCCCTCAGACAGGTGTGCAGACATACTCACTGTCCCTCAATGAGCGCTTCATTACCAGCCAATAAACCTGAAGTGCCCTCTGCTGATAAGGGGCCAATACAGCATACTCGCATAAACTGGAGATGATTTATATTTTATTGGCAACATTGTTTTACCCTTTATATAATATTTGTTTGGTTACAATTATAATTATATGCAAAAAAAACTATAATTTTAGGCTGGGATAATGAACAAAGATTATGAATCTGATCCATGATATCCAAATTTGTTTGAATGACAATCAGTCAAAATCACGCCTTGTCAACCAGACAATTCATGTACAGTACGTCCTAAACCTTTTAAACAAAGCAACAACAACGTGGTCTCCCATTCAACAACCAGTTAAGCATCTCATCTATTTCTGTGAATGTGCCAATTATTTATTCAACATGATGTTCCTTCACGCATCAGACAAACAATAGGATGAAGAGATGCAGTATGCACGTTACATTTCAAAAGTCCTTTCAAATGCTTACAACGTTTTAAATACAGTGAACTAAAGTTGAATTCAAGTTGGTTTTAAATTTATGTTGAAATATTTGTAGATTGGACAGCCCATGATAACAGGTTGCCTTTCCAATACGCGCTAAGTTAGTGTTCACACATTCAGACATCTTTGCATACTGAATCTTCTCATCTATTACTTACATTTCTCACACATTCAAACCATGCTTTAAGAAATTTCTCCACTCACCGGTTAATTGATCATAGGACCCGTCCAGCTCTCTGGAGTCCGACAAGCTTTGGTCGCGGTTCTTCGCTTTCATTTTCCCCTCCTCTTGTGTCTGCTGTGTGCGCCGGAATGTAAACTCGGGACAACAGTGTCTAGTCTTGACTAATTACTCGCGGTTTGTTGTTCGTCTTCCTCCGTGAGCGTTAACATGTCATACTGGGTTTAGTTTGGAGAAATGGCAGTGCTGAGCTGTGACCGTGTGCGTGTCTGTGGTCCGTGTGCGCTCTCGGAGTCCTGGGCAGAGTGACTGATCCATGCGCGCCTCTTTTCTTTCAGCTCGACGCTCACTCTCTCTCACACACACACACGCTGGTTGGTTGGAGCACACGCATTGACGTTCATTCATGACTGAGAAGGCAGGGGAAATGGCAAAACTCTTTTTTTGTTTTATGATTATGGTTATCAGAATTATTGTTGTTTTTGTGTTAATGGCGCTTTGACATGAGTAGGGCTATATGTGAATGCAACAAGGAGTTCAGAAGCGCTGTCAGACACTTTCAGACTGTGTGTGATAAATACTCGGTGCTGCACGCGGGAAGCTTGTGTCTTTGCCTCCGCTCCTCTCACGATTTTCATGGCGTTTGGTCACAATGTGACATGATAAACAGCCAGATAGCAAAATGACATTGAATCAACATTGAATTAACATCTTTTGCTATCTGGGCAGCCTGTCTTTGGAGTCATTTTTATTGTCCACCTCCATTCAGCTATTCCTGGAGAATATTAGGCTCTGATGACTAATGTGATTATGTTTATTGGAGAGATTCATTGTGCTCCTTGACCTCCGCCAAATGGGAGCTTCCTCACCCTACATCTGCCATGAATCAATTGACTGAATCTTAATAGGACGCCTGCTACAAAAACGTTAGCCTATTTCTATGAATTTACATTAACTGTCACGCCTGACACTCAAAATCCTATTGAACTGTGCTTTGTCTCTTGTCGGAAAGTCCTATTGATTTGCTGATGTTACTTAAAATAGACCATAAAAAGTAAACCAAATGTTATTATTCTCATATTTGATCATTTTGTGACAATTGACTGTATTGTGCTATACAGGAATAGACGTTTGGCTGTTACATTCTAAGCATCAAGAGTTGTCAAACTGAAATTCAACTTGTCATCACAGCTGTGAAAGATAAGAGTATCCGTTTGAGATGTGTAGGATATAGTCTACATTAGTTCATTTATGTAGGGGTTCATAATACTTGGAAATAAATAGGCTCCTGGTGTTGTACTGCACATTCACTGCCCATTTTGTGAGTCTGTCTATGATCCTTTACACAGTCACGTGAGTTTGTCTTGCTGGGGGAAAATTGCTTCACTTAGCCTACTTATTTGCGGTAGGTAAATTTTGCCAACTGAGGCATATCTCACATTATTTGCATATTTTTTAACTAGGCTATGTATATTACCACTATGTTTCATAGATTTAGCCTTTTGGCTAATTCTGGCTTTTTTAACTCATGGGCTGTCATGTGTTTTATTGAATTGCACTGTCCCCTTTTCAATAAATAAATAAATAAAAAATAAAAATAAAAAAAATAGCACACCACATGAAAGTTGGCTGTTAGGTTAGGCTGGTCTCGAAGGTGAGTTAAGGTCATAACAAGTTGTTGATCCTCCTGCTGCTAAACCATATTTGAAGCTCCATGTGGCTAATAAACAACAGGAGACCCCACTACAACCACAAGGCCAGCTTTTTCTGTCATCTAATCCCAACAAAATATTTCACAGATACGGCCCATTGGATAGTGATTGGATTTCAGTGCGTGGTAAATGGAGGCAGACAAGGAGAGGTGAATTCTAAATGAAGGTTATAGAGAAATGCGTGAGAATGTGGGATAGTGGAAGTGTGAGGATCGATTTATGAAGCGCTTGTGGGGGTTTAGTGATTTAGAGACGAAACAGACGATTGGAGAGTGGCTGATGAGAGGGCTGTCTGCGACTCCAGGGTTAGTGCCATTGGCGGGGTCCGAGAAAATCACAAGAAATAAGGCAAGATGTAGATTCTGAAGTCAGCCATTGGTACTTGTTGTATGTCAGATTAACAGACACTGGGCGAGGTGCCAGTGAGGAGAGCCAAGCATGACTGTTTAGTTTAGTAGATTATTGTTTGCAGTCATTTAAAGCACACAGAGTACATTACTGGTGTCTGTGCTGCATCTCACAAGCCATTGACATAACATAAACTCACTGGACTGTTGATGATGTTCACAATACCTTTTAAATGGAAAATGGAAGGCACACATTTGGAGCTGAAATCTGTTGCTTTATTTGTAAACAGTAAAAACATTTTAGTCCCATAAACTTCAGAGCAGCAGAACCATCTTACTCTCCTCCATTACCACCTTAGCAACACAACTATCTCACTCTCCTCCATCACCACCTCAGCAGAAGAAACCATCTCACTCTCCCCCATCACCACAATCTCCAACCTCTATCACTACCTCAGCAGCAGAAAGCATCTCACTCTCCTCCATCACCACCTCACCTGCCGAACCACCTCTCTCTCCTTTATTACCACAAGCAGCAGAACCATCTTACTCTCCTACATCACCCCCTCAAAGCCATCTCAATCTCCTCCTCTATCACTACCTTAGCATCAGAACTATCTCACTCTTCTTCATCACAACTCAGCAGCAGCACCATCTCTCGCGTCTCACCACTGCATGACATTACTCCCTGACATGGCAAAAATATTACTGAAAGTACTTGTACACATTGTCTAATAAGAAAGCCTTCATTTTTGTGTATGTGGCTCTTGCTGCATGTTACAAACTCTAAAGTATATCCCCTCAAAATCCAGTCTCTAATCCCAGTCTCCACCTGAACCTCTAGGACTTCATAACCGGATTATACAAACAGTCTGACATGCAGATTAGGGTGTTGCTGCCTGTAAGTAATTGATAAAAAAAGTTGCTAAGAAGTTGTTTAAACAGCTGGTGTGGTGGAAAAGCACCAGAGACGAATGGACAGATGCTAAAATGCACCTTTCTGCTCCCACAGCAACCCCAAGGTTAGTCTTCTATCCTTGGCCTCACTTGTGTGGCCCAAACTGCACTGAATATTAATAGAGCAAAACAGGGGGACCCCCAACCAAGCTGTGAAAACATGGTTTGAAAGTCTGTGTCCATAAGTGTGATACATGCATTCACACATCTGACAGGTGCAAGAAAATCCGTCTATATTTGATAAACAACTCTTTTTGTATAGTCTTTGTGATCAGTTTCCTGAGAGGCCAAGATGCATTGCCAGGGCAATTTTGCACTTCAGCAGAAAAGATGGGGTAAGAAGGATTAACTCAGAAGTGCTGTCATCAAGGATATTTCAAAGTAAGAAAAGTAGAAGTCTTGTTAAGCAGCATTAAAAACACTTCAAACATCCAAGTGACACCTCCTCTCATTATTCAACACAGATAGCGACCTCTGGCACAGAGCTGTCAACACTGGCCCAGACATAGGCCCGTATGGCTGACTGACTGACTGATGATGTCCAGAGAGACGCACATACAGCAAATGTCCAACCAAACATGCAGACGAAAAATCGACAAAACCAAACAAATTTACAAAAAAAGTCAATAAAAGTGTTTGTCCTTCTTCAGCAAGGTACAAGACAAAAATGCTGCATTATTAATTAAATAAAAACTATTTTGGTAAGGAGAAAGTCACAGAGAAAAATGGCTTTCCATACGGGGGGCAATGGAAGTGAAAGTTGGAATGATTCAAGGGACCCCAGATTAATGTAAATTCAATGTTTAAAATGGACAAAAACAGATTTATAATAATATTAAGAATGTACAGTTTTTAAATAAAATAAAATAAATATTTTAATTTGTATAGCAAACTGTTGCAGATGCAGTGTCTATTTAATCACTGGTAATAATTGACAAATAAAACCTAATTATATCGGCGGAACGCAATGCGTTCGGCGATATTATGGTTTCATGTCCGTCCGCGTCCGCGTCCGCGTCCGCGTCCGCGTCCGCAGATTGGCCGTGTGACCGCGATAACTCA
>JAVQKG010030698.1:0-11714 GCA_036025885.1 Hypseleotris bucephala
TTTCACAGTGTTACAAGAGCCCACTATCAAAAAATATAGTGAAGTATTACATCCACTGCTCTCAACTACAATAGAGCTAGTTATTCTTTATACTTGATAATACACTGCCGGGCCAAAAAGTCACCACCTGGATTTAACAAAGCTAATAGGAGCTAATAAGAGCCTCCTGTAGTTAGTCAGATCTAAGATCTATGTTCCTCGGCACACCGGTTGAAATTCAAGGAGATGAGCCATTTTAAGATTTTTTTTTTATATCAGGAAAGTTATGGACTACACCTTTAACCCCAGACAGATTTAATGTATTTTTAACCCGCTCTGTGAAAGTGCTTTACAGAAATAATTTTGTTGGCCTCTGTCACTGGTCTGCCATTTATAACAGCAGCCAGCCTCTGCTTCATGTTGCTTTTGTGTACAGTGACAAAATGAATGGAGTGGAGGTCTCTTCCACAGAATCCCTGAGGATGTGTAAAGGCTTGGGACCAGTGTTCAAACATCTCCCATCTGTCAGTACTGCTGTCCACGAAGGACCACAAGTTCATCTGTATGCCCTCAGCAGCTGCCTGCATGTCAACATGTTGAATTGTGATTATGAAATTATGACAATATGCTAATCTGGGAAAATGGTTGAATTATAGTGCTTTAAATTATGCTCTGCTCTTTACCATAATTTTCACTGTAACAATGCCAGTGTTCATATTAATATAAAAAGGAAATCTGTGGTATTACGTAGGCCTAACATTGGATTGGATGTATATTGAATTAGTAGTTTAAAAGGTTTTATGAAGACACTGATAGCAGTAGTCTTCTGTGTAAGACAAAAAATACAGAGTCAAATTGTGATCAAATCTAAATTGTAATCTTTGCTTAATAAAAATCGGGATATTATATTTTTGATATATTGCCCACCACTAGTCTTAAATGAATAGTAGGATTGGTATTTTTAAACTTCATTTCATAAAACAGTGTTACAAAACCATTATGCCTCACCAGTTTTCCTTTTTGATTTAGCCATCTGGTTGCTGTGGACTGACAAATCCCTAAAATTTTAGGTAGGGCTTAAAAAGTGCCAAATACAGAGAACCTCTGCCCAGTGTGCCCATGTTCGCCTTGACCTCCCAAACCAAATCCAGTGCAGATTGTGGGTTTGTGAGAGTTTGCATGCATTTTCATTGTTAGACAAATCTACACTTGCAACTAATTCTAGGTTTCGTTTGTGATTACTCAAAGTCTTTGCCATGGAAACTATGTTTACTGAAACTCACCAAACCCCACAAGCGTTTTGCACTGCAGGAGAAATAGTCCTAAGTGGGACATACACACAACAAGCTTTAATCTTTGCATTATTTTCCAGCAGCTCTTTATTTCTCGAGGGGGTGTTGTGTAGACAGTGCCTTAACTCCTGCCTGTGAGGTGTTTATGAGGAAACTCATGGCTGATAGAAGAACTGCAGTGTGTGTGTGGTCATAAGACGAGCTTCAGGGTATGTTCTTAAGACTGGCCCAATGTGTGTTAAGTGGTGTCACATCATAGGATTAAGACTAAAGTGGTGTTATAATGTAATGTGCAACCAATCAGACTGAGGGTAATCTGTGTAAAATTATATATAATATTCAGACTGAGGGTAATTTGTGTAAAATTATATATAATAAAATAAATAACAAAAAATAAATATTTTTTCTTTTTTCTGTTTGTTTCTATGATTGTGATTTTGTCCCAATTTTTCCATTGTTATAATTTTGTACTTACCTAATTTAACCCTTATGGTATTGTTTTTAATGTGACACATTAAACATTTGTAAACATTTATTACCATGTTTGCTTTAATTAATTAATAGCAGATGTGGGTAATTTACTCAGTTGCATTCATTTGAGTAGCTTTTTAAATAGCCAAGTACTAATTGTACTTCTAAGAGTTGTTTTACAGCACATACTGTTTTACTTCTACTTCAGTAATCTTATTCTGAAGTAAAAGTACTGTTACTACTTATATTTTTGGCTACTCTATCCACCTCTGATTATTAGTGTTTTTTAATTTTGTAGGTTAATTGCAGCTTGAAAGTGCGTTGCAAGAAGGGATGTTGTGCCGAGTTGAACCACAAGGGGGCAGCCCCTGGTGGAAAAAAATCATTCTGGTCTCAGGTTTGTGATTCTCCACGAAGATGCCAAGACACAAACAACAAACTTTTAATATTTTCCCAGGTGGGTAAAGTCCCCAAAGCACATACTTGACACTTAAATGTTTTGATATATACTACTTAGGTGAAGATCTTTTTTGAGTTTGTTTTGAGAGCGTTTTACTGTATTAGCACAGGCTAGCATGCTAATCGCCCACCTTTCTTGTTTTTGATGTTTACTGTTTGTTTTCAGTGCCCAGCCACCCTTATGAGGTTTAATAATATTATATATATATATTTAGTTTAAATCTTCCAAAAATTATATAAGACCAACATACTGTAGATCTTGACATTTTGCCATCTGTTGTGACTGACACTGACATTGTATTCAAGGCCGATTAAGCTATTATAGTGGTAAGACCGGATTTTTGAATGAACCCGAAGAATAGTTATAGCGAAGATAATGGACAAGGCAATGCATAATAGATACAAATAGAAATCCGACTGTAGGAAAGGATATATTTTTTTGTTGTGCAATCACAGATCACATGCGGATAACTAATAAATAATAAAATCTAATATTGCGATTGTGATTGGATTTGATTTTCCCACTGTATTATTTCAACCAATTATTTTTTCTTAGACAACACTACCTTCCTTTAACTAGTGTTGTGCAGGGCCATAATACCTTTACCTACTGGTTTAGGGATAGAGTTGCAGTCCCAGTAGACTTAGTTCACATAATTTAGGCCAGATTCAGACTTTGTTTATTCTCGGAGGGTGTGTTTTAGCACTAGTTTTTACTATTACATATGGGGGACTTGGGTGCAGCATAAACTAGGGATAACAAGGAGTGGTTGTATTGTATTTATAAACACTACAAATGTTTAAATGATTGTCTCCTCCACTTAAATAGCATGACTCCTCAATAGCTGGTAGTTGTGAATTTACTTAGGTAGAAATGACCATTTTTAAATTACTTCCATCAAGCACAGGCGATGAGTGGCTTTTTAAACGATCGAGTCTATCTATACCTCATTAAGGCAGCCATCCGTGTTAAGCTAAAATGACACCCAATTTATTTTCTCTATTAAGGCAGAGGTCTACAGTGTAAACCCACCTGTCAGGTCTGTCCCACGGCACAGCAGCATCAGGCCATAGTCCCCGGGTGAGAGGAGCACCGCTGTTCCAGATGGCTCAGTGGAGGGCATCACTAAAGGAAGTCACTGAATGAGACCGGACAAGAATGGTAAAGATGTTTCCCACCAGGAGAGGGTCAGGGCAGGGTTACAGGGTCTACATGGAGAGACCTGTCTGTGTGTGTGATGTCACCAGAATCACAGGCTATATCTTTGAACATATGTTTTTACAACCTTTCATTTGTCTTTATAGACTTATGGCGCTTATCACTAGCTCTATTTGACTTGGTTCTACCTGCTTTTAGAACATTTTAACTAGGCAGCCGTTACCAGAACCAGGTACTTTTTTTAGTATCTTTTCTCTATTATTGTCCTCTTAAAATTTTAAGGTTCTCTATAACATTTTGAGTTGTATTTACATAAGTGTTTTGTTGAGCTGTATTCATTTTCATTTATATTCAAAGGAAAACTGTAATACCAAGCCTTTTTTTGACTTTTTAAAGTGCAATTACTAAAAAGTAGTCAGAACGCAGTTAGAGCCTTATAATTCTAGGGCAACATTATGTTTACTTTCTGAAATTGTTCTGAAAATGTTTTCGTCCCCATTTGTTGGTTTGTTTTACTGGCCTGATCTCAGTAGTAAAAGTTATAATGCTTCGATGTGCACTTAAACCTAAGGGCTTCTTGTTGCTTGCTTCTTATATTGGGGTAGGTGCTTGTATGCATTCTGTTTTGTTTTTCTTTACCAACTGTATGTGTCTGCAGTTGGTTTCTTAAGAGCTTATCTTACAATACAGAGTCCTTTAAAAAAAATCTTTGGCCCAGATGGTGTTTCAGATTTTGTCCACTAACATTTTTGGGAAATCTTCAAAATCTGTTCATTGCTTTTTTCAGACCAACAAACCAACCAATTTACCAACAAACAAACATTGGCAAAAACATACGCCTTGGATGGTAAGGAGAATATAAAATCACCTCACTGGTTGAATAGCTGGCAAGAAGTAGCTGTCTCTGTGCTAATATATGAGTAGTTTCCACAAAATAAATCTCCCTGGCCAGCAGCACCCCACGCTGGCACCCACATACGACTGGCCAGCCAAAAGGAAAGAGGAACCCAAGAGCGTAATAGGAACAAGCAGTAAGTTTTCGAGTGCTTAATATCCTGTGGTTCACGGCGGGCCCAATCCACAAATCACAGGCTACAGTAGTTTCTGGACAATTCAGGAAGTCAGTGGGAGTTTGTAGGATGAGGTTATGTTCAAAATTGCAGCTATTTCCCCTCACCATAATATGTTAATGTGAGTACCTTGTCAAAATGTAGTTAAAGGGGAAGTATAATGCTAACTCAACTTTTGACTTTGTTAGAAGCTAAAAATGCAGGGTTTCTCATTTATGCCTACAGTAAATAAACTCCGGCAGTAGTGGTAAATGGGCGTGGCCAACAGGGGGAAAGAGGACCGTAGTAATTGTTCATCACAGTAATCGTCATTTATTCACTCACATTTGGACTTTGCAGTGAACACAGTAAAGTGTATGTTCAGATGAGATAAGTTTGAGTCTACAATAAAATGTACTGTTGAGTTACTGGCATTTTGATATTGTTTTTTTAAATACTGTGATATTATCATTAATCACAGTTATTATGGCCAAGATAATCATCAAAAAATCAATATCGTCCCATGCTTAAGTGAGAGAACAACAGTTGTGAAACACGAAATGCATAGTATAGCCACTGTATCATCCATTGAGACACATTACACTTTTTTGTGTGGCTTTGTTGCATTGTTTTCCAAAGGGCAGGTTATCTGATTAAGTCATGCTCTGTTTTGTCGTTGTACATTTCTGCTGCTGCCCTGGGAATCACAGGAAGGCCTTGTATTCGGGATGTGTAAGGTTGTATACAATATCCTTGTGTGGGTGGCTTGTCAAGGCCTGTATCCTATTTGGCCATTTGCCACTATGGATTAGGTAGCCACAGAGAAATAATAGTTCTCCATAGTAAATCTACCCTTCATTTACTGTCATTGAGGCACCTATTCAAGTTTTACGAGAAATAAAACTGTCTTTCATAAGTTGAGTATGCCCTAAATTTGAACTACTTGCTCAATTCTGGTAAAAAATCATATTCAATACTATATTATTGGTTACAAGCCAAATTGCAAATACTTCAAACATGTTTTATTAAGTAAAGATAACATATACTGTATATATTTGTTTATTTCATTGTTTTATTTGACCTTAATCTAAAAATCGTAACTGAAGAAAACTTAAATAAAGCTTTCAGTGTATAAGTGTGGGCCTAATTAATTGATTTTTCCCATTTATTTTGTTAATTAAGCAGAGCAACAATTTAAATTCGATTAATTGCACAGCCCTAATTTGAACTGTTACTTTATGGAACTACAATACAATCACCCAACAGATCATTTTGGCCCAGTGCAGTACAGTAAAGCACACTTCCCTTCTGTTTCTGTCACTTATTAATTATTCACTTCCACGATCGAGTTCTTGGTCATATTTCTCACGGTTCAATTTTAGGTTGCTGTGAAGCAGAAACTTGAATGTGTCCGATATACTGTTTTTATGGGGGGTATCTTGAAGACTCAGGGATGCAGAGCAAATGGCAAAGAGATGGCCACCCATAAAACTTAGATGATGCTCTTTCCGCTACCCTCCTGGCACTGAAGCGCACAGAAGATATATTTTGAGAATGGGCCCCTGCCAAAATTCAGTGTTGTGTATATCCCCAAAGAACAATAATAAAATAGAGCACTTTTTTTAAAAAGGTTCTATAGCAAGATAATGTGCTTGGTTCTTTAATACATTCTGGCTACATTGTTGATATTATAGATAGACACATAGGTATTAGTTCTTTTATTTGTTTATTTTAATTTTATAATACCCCACTCTAACTCGATTTGGAAGGGGAACTTAAAGGTGTAGTCTGTAACTTTCCTAAAATGAAAAAAGTTTTAAAAATGCTTTATCTCACTCTCTCCTATGATATAAGGAGGTAATCTGTCATAATTATTATTTTGCTATAGTGCCTCCCCTGGCCTCTACAGTAACATCAAATGAGAGTTTGTGGGTTACCATTTTGACCAATAGTAGTGGAGTTTTACTACTACTACTACTACTGCTGCCGTTAGTCCCTCCCCTGGCCTCTACAGACTATGTACAGACCACCTACTTTGAATTATAGAACAGGGTCAGATAGTCAATTTTAAGCATTTATTATTATGTCCTGTCTCGTTTTCGGGAACTAAAAGATTACACCTTTAACTTTCAAAATAACTATCACATCTTTGTACTAGTAACCTGTGATGTTATCAATATTTCCAAGAATGTTGAAATAGCCTATGATGCAAAATTACTGTAAATAATTCAGCAGGAAAAACGCAGTAGGCTTCTTTGTGTATGTCTGCCACAAATGGGAGGAAAGTTTGCGAGTTCATGACAGACAAGGCACAGGAGGAGAGAGAGAAATTAATCCATTCTGTTTGCATTCTCCGCATGAGGAAGTGTACACTTGCTTACTGCCCCGCTGCGCGACTGCAAAGCCATTATGCGCCTAATGCGACCTGCAGATTCATAAAACTTGGAAGTCCCGCCCACTTGACAGCCTGCCTCTGTTTACGAAAAGTCACGAGAGCGGCGTGGAGCTAGAGACACCTCAGAGAAAATGCCACACCGCGTTGGCAGCGAGCATAAGGAAGAGGTACACTCCACGGAACTACGATCCTCACCATGTAGTCTGTGTGGCGCGTTTGGCAGGGGTTATTTATTCAAACGTGGAGCTACTAGTTTTTTCGGTTTGAACTTTGACTAAAAGAAGTGGGTTTTAATTTTTGAAGGATCGCTGGTTTAGTTAACACAATGGCGAGGCGTAAAAGGCGCAACATCTTGGTTTGTTGCGCTTAAACGCTGAACAGAACCGAGCTGCGGCCGCTGCGATTCACCAGTGGGGAATAGTGCTTCTACGGACATGGATAGCCTGACAGAGAACCCAACCAGGGCTGCGGAATATCTAAAGGAGCTCAATAAGATCATCGACACACAGCAAGAGTTATTGGAAAGACAGCGGGGAAGGATAGAGGAGCTGGAGCAGCAAGTGTCCGACTTATGTACGGAGAACGCCTGTTTGAAGGATCAGTATCAGCGGCACCTGGCAACCTGCAGGCTGCAGCAGGGCAGCAATAGCCTCTCCACCACGCTGGGAGCCATCAAGGAGCACATCACACAGGAAAAGTAAGGCATGACACACTGACACCAGCCCATACACAATCCCTTTGTGCCAATTGTAAACAGCTGGAGAGGTAGTGCATTTTTCAGTAGAAGATCCAATTTGATAACTCATATCTTGGTGCTGAGACAAACATTTTCTGATTATTTTTGAAGCACTATAGACACAACAGTAGGTTGGATATAATTTCAGAAAGAAAAGCACCCTATTGTGAATTTGCATTTCCCTGTGGGGTTGGGATCCATTAAGTAGGCAGATCAAGTACACACTGGTTTGAGAGTCATACTGATTTACAAATTTGCCTTGTCATCTTTCTTCCTTCTGTAACTTAAACCCACTTTTTTCCTATACCGCTTGTGTACTCCTGTAGGGGCACTTCATCTGTGATATATAGAATACAATATACCCGTGACCTATGGGAACAACCTGGTTTTATTTTAAGAGTTACATGTACTGGCTAAGCTCCGAGCTGGATAGAGCATGTATAGGACAGGCTTACATCAGGAGTGCAAGACCTTGATACTATGGTATATAGAGGACTCAAGGGATTACCCACTCACCTCTGGCTTCACAGTCCAGTGGTGGTTATATCTAAAAATGTCCCGGGATGTAGGCACTTAACTTACTCCTGACATCTGGTACAGTCTTCAGAACGGGCTTGACCTTTGTCTTGAAGGGCCATGTTAGTGTCATGAATACTAGTGGCAGCAAATCAATGGTGATGAGCCATGGACAGTAAGTCTTTGCCCGAGGATAAGCCAGACTGGTGAGATTAGGACGCAGCATAACACTGACCTTTAGCATGCACCCTTAATAAATCACACTCTCTTGCTGAGGTGAGATCTGTTTTGGCCGTGTATGTATGGTCACTATGTTTTCCCAGGTCTAGACAGGGGCAAAATTATGGTATAAGCTTTCTGTTATGTCAGCGGCTATAATGTACAACGGTATTGCATATAGCTAGCTCAAATCCCAGGATAGCGAGCCAGAAAACCACTAGCATTTTAAGGATGCACGATATAATGGTTAATCGCAATTATTATGGCCAAGATAATTCTGACCAAAAAAAGGATATCATTTTTGCATGTAGTTCCATTCCTATATACCAGAAGGCTATTGTAAAGTGTAGTTGCAAAGCTAACAGTTGAAGACAACCACTGGTCGACAATCATTCACTCACACAATTGTTACACTATAGGCATTTTTTCATTAAAAAATATTTTTTTCTGCTTATTCCTATCTATGGGCCTTAGGCTGGGTACACAGGACATTAGGCAGTTAGTCGCTGAGCTGACAGAGAGACATAAACTGACAGATTACCAAACACTTTTGCACCAAACATATTCATTCAATGGTGCAATTTAGAATCACTGTATCATGCCTTTTAGGGAAGTTAGAAGAAAGTGAAGTACTAATATTTCTTACATAGACCAGTAAGGTAGATATGCTGATTCCACTGAGCAAGATTAGATAAGAGACTGATCTGCCCAGGGAATTGAACCTACAATCTCCTAGCCTAAATCTTCCAGCTTTTATTAACCACTGTAATAAGTATAAATGCAAAAATACTGACTCTTCAACTTGACAAAACAATTAGAACGGGCTCACATCGCCATATCCGCACCATCTGTAAACACCTGACTAATGCTGACACTTTTATATCACAGCTTTACTTTCATATTTTCACTCTCCCAGGAGCATAGTAGCAATAAAATGCATCCTGTTCCTAACAACATTCACACTGTTTTGACACGGCGTCAACAATGTAGTTAAGCACTGCTAGCGCCAGCATTACCTGTGGTGGTTTGTCATGTAAGCTACTTTAATCAGGACCTTACTTGTTTAAGGAAGAAAAGTTGATAGCTGACTGGGAAGTGAGCAGAGTAAAAGTGGGTTAGTATGGCTTCTGTGGCCAGTAGTTAAGGCTGGTTTGTCACGTTGAACCAGTTTTAGTACAGTCGTAATGAGATCATTTATTGAAAAAAAAAGATGCAAACTCTTTTTCTCTTTTTGCTAACATCAAGCAAGTATTACCATGGCAACTGTCTTTTACACCAAGCAAAACGCGGACAAAATACTGCTTTTGAGTCGTGTTTTTCTCCCATCTTGTCAATAGGCACCACTTGATGTTTCCATGGCAACAAAAGGTCTTAGTAGTTAGCCTTTAATCTGCAGAACCCATCCCCAAAATAATGTAGATTTGCTTGTTAGAAAGATCAAGATAAAGTTTGAAGATTGCAACCAACGACATGGCAGTGATATTGAAATGGTTTTATGTCCTGTAGGCATAGTTTTTGATGACTGCTATCTCCTCTTGCATCTATTTGCAAAGAGATACTTTCTGATGATCACAGTGAGAATCTTACAGGAATGTGTAACAACAAAAAAACCCAGTCTCGATTGCACCAAAATTCACGTAGCTTTGGGCGAAAATACCTGCTGAGCTCATGCTGGGAGTTTTATTGGGAAGAAAAATATGACACCTATTTTGCCTCTTCTTTAATCACAGCCTTAGGTGAATGCAGTTGATTTACAGGTTTCAGTGTCAATTTGTTTGCCCTCTTTGTTTGGTTATGGTATAAACACACACTGGCAATTTTATTAGGTAGGTCCTGTACCTAATAAAGTGATATCTGTTGTGGTCTGCTACTTGCTTCAATTTTTTGTCATCTTGTGTGTTCAGAAATGGACCTCAGTAGACAGATGTAGCAATTGTTTTTTTTTTTATTATCTTAATCTCTGACAAGTCATGACATGGCAGAACCACACTTCACCGGAAATTCTTTGAAAACTTTTTACTATAATGAAAATATATATGAAAATAATCAATCAAACAATGTTATGTTTAAAAATTCCTCTTCATCCCCATTATAAAATCCATTGGCTTGATGTGATGTGTTTGGCATTTTGAACTCTCAACAAGTTAATGAGTCCACACAATTGAGTGACTTCTGTTTTATTTTAATTATATATTTATTTAAATGTATTTTTTATTACATTTGTTATTGTTCACAAAACTAGACCCACCTAAATCATTCCTTTTGTCATTGTCAGCTGTTGTCTGTCTGTTGAAAGCTTTATTAACCTGTGTTTTTTTTTTCCAACCACAAAGTGTGTAGAGGAAGTGCAGGAAATGTGATGCGCAGCTGATAGTGGACATAGGACCAAGTCAACACATTTTCACATGAATTTCAAGGAACAGACTCTTTGATAGTGACAGCCTTCAGGGCATATAAAGATATTGGAAATTGTCCGCTCTGCTCACTGACCCTAATGTAGATCCATAAACTTCCTCCCCTCTTGCTGATTACCCCTAAGGAGCACTAAAGCCACATCAGCACAGGAGTCAAACTTAACAAAAAAGACCTCTTCTTCTCCCACTTTCTGGAATCCGGGTAGTTGTATCGCTCGGTGGTGAATTATAAGTCGTAGCCGTATCACGTTTCTTTGGTTTATTGGCTCCTAAAGCTGCCTGCCTTGTCAGCCCTTTACCCAACAGTATTTATGCTGACCATATGCACTTCGCTCAGAACAGCTCTCGTCTAATGGTGTTTGTTTTTAACGGCCCCACCTCCGCTGTTACTTGTATCCCTGGCGCTCACTACGGGATGACACGACAAGATGGTTTGCAAGTTGTCGCAGCAGAAACACATGGGTGATAAATGACCTCTCACTGTCAGTTAGCTCAAAAGTACAGCGTTTATCCGCTCCACTGTGACTGCACCAGCAACATCTGATGCACGGTAGTTGTTAGGGCTAATGTAGAGTGGTTTCAGGACCCTATAATTCTCCTAAGCCTCCCATTAGTGAGTAGTACACAGGGGCTAAACCAGCACTAAATTATGGACCAAAATAGGATTAAATTAGGTGTAACAAAGTCTAAACCCGTCTTAAGCTGGGCTAAATCTGGTTTAAACCATGGCTGCACAAATAATTGCAATTGAATCGAAATTTTTAAGGTCACAGTTAGCAAATCGCAAAGGCTGCAGTTTTTTTGTCAATATAATATCCCCTGCAACTTCCATCTTTCATGTGCTGTGAACTGTGAACTTTTTTTAAAGATATATTTTGGTCTTTAGGCTTTATTTGATTGGACAGTAGATTGACAGGAAATCAGGGAGAAGAGTGGGGAGTGACATCCGGCAAATGGTTGTGAGCCGGATTTGAACCCACAACACCGGGACAAGCTCTGATGGCTTGCACATGGGCCGCATGCTC
>JAVQKG010030701.1:0-14881 GCA_036025885.1 Hypseleotris bucephala
AAGGTCTGACCTTGTTAGCCTGTAATATTACTTTGTAACACATGATGGAGAACATCCAACACAAACACTTAATGATGCACACTTTCACTTTTTGTTATAAAGGAAATGCTTAAAAACAAGTGTTAAAATGACATACAGCCATTGGCCAGTGACTATTTACCTGCTTGTTTATTTATTTGTATTGAACCTTTATTTATCCAGGTAAACTGTTTTAGAACCACTACTCATTTACAAACATGACCTGGCTTGTTAGTTGCTGATGTTGGAACAAAGCATAAGAATGAAGAAGAGCTGATTTAATTCACATTGAACATATACAATCATGTCTAGGGTTTACTGCAGATGCCCTGTGTGCTGCAATTCTGTGGTGTAAAAAGGCCTTTTGGAAAAGGCCATGCTGGAGGTCACCTACTGGTTTGAGATGGACAACATTTGCTCTGAGAGTCATCACTGCATGCACCAGATGAACATGAACCAATGAGGCTGCAGCAGCAGAAGACCACACACCGTGCCATTTAAAAAACACACACACACAAGGTGTACCTAATAAAGTGGCCGTGAGTGTATAAGAGTTTGTTTAAGTGAGCTTGCTCTTTAGTCAGCTGGCCAACCAACTCGTCTTCCCACACAAGGCTTCACTCCTCCACATTCAGATCCAGTATGAGTCAAGTGCTCCATTCTTACACTTTTGTTCTCGTTGTGTCGTGTTGGGACATACTGTCTCTTATCGCCCTCTGCCTCATAAACACACAGCAATATTTCAAATCTATCAGGTCTGTGCAAATGTCTGCATCACATGTTACACCTCGGGCTGACTCCAGCAGCCTCTTCAAGTCACAGTGCACTCCTTAAAGTCTAATGAACTCTCCTCATTAATATGATACTAGTGTAATACAGCATCAGAAAAAGGAATTGTTTCTTAATGTTCTGCCTGCATTGCACTAAACTCAACATTTATGTCAAACCACTATTTTCTATTTCAGTTGTAGAATATAATGCAGTATTTTACAATGTGATATCCTACCAACATTACTGCTGTCAAAGTGGTCTGTGCTGTCTCAATTAGGAGTACCCTATCTGGCAAAAGAGAAAAATCCTTTCTGAAAATTCCTGAAACTAGACGGTGTTCTAAATCTTAATGTTTCTACTTCAAGCTGTAGTCCAAGATTTCCTAAAATAAGACTTAAAATTTATTATTATTTGATTTATAGTAGGTAGTTGTCGTAATTATTTTATTTTTTTACCTTACATTTTTTGGCAGAGGTGACTTACTAATCTAGTCACTTTTAAGGTGCATTCTACTGTTTTAGTTTTGGAGAAGCAGCTTTAAAAAAAAAGCTAAATATACATATTGCATGATCTGTAGAACCATGTTAGAACCGAATTGTTTTTAGAGCTGTACAGTCTTTAGTTTGGGCTGTAGAGTATTGGGCTCGTCTGATATATTCAGTCAGTACCTGAGTCATTTGCGAATGTAGAGACTGAACTGCAATCTAAAACAGACAACCTCTACCTCCTCTTCTTCACCCGATATCCCTCTGAGATAACACACACTCCCTATGTGCCTGTGAACAGCTCTGATGATACTTAGCATAAACAAAGTTGGAAATATAAACTATTGTGTCTAAGTTAGCACTATTGTTGCCATGATGCTTATTATTGCTTATTCTCTCACAGATATTCAGGAGTGTTACGAGGTGACCTTGCAACTGAACACAGAACAAACTGTTGTAAAAGAGGCGAGCCGGCAGGATGTGTGGGAGGTAATTTGCTTGTTTAATATTATAGATTAGGAATAAGTGTGGTAAATATTTACATGGTATGAGGTGCCACACGTGCTGCTGATGACTGCTTAGTGACCTCAGCAAAAGGGTTCCTCAAGGCCTCACCATCTACATCACACTCCTACATGGGTAGTTGCATGTTTTCTACAGACAAAACAGTCCGGTGATTAAGAAAAAAGACGATTGGAAGCCATTACGTAATGTACAAAGTGTTATCTAATGTTTTACCACAAATTCCTAATTAAGTGGTGTCTCAAGGTTATTACAGTGGTTCTCTGGCAGATAAATAAACACCATGATTTAGATCCAGTTGTAATCTTATATCCATAACAGATTTATTGAAGATGAAACTGCAAAACAAACATGGTGCATTGCCTCCATTAGATTAAAGTATAGATGTGGTCTGTTTTGTGAAATGACGCTACAGGACAGGTACATAATACACTGTAGTTAAAATTATGTTAAATACATTTTGACAAGAGAATGTGAGTTACTTGTTTGGACTATGATACTATAATTGCTAATTTGTTGAGGGTGAACAAATACAGCCTTAGAACTACATTTTTTAGCTTTACATTAATGCTAACACAATTTAAATTATCTATAGTCCTAACTAGGATTGTTTTCTTTCTCTTTTTTTTTGAGTTTTATTAAAGAGCCAAATAGAGTATGTGTCTAACTTATGTTTGCTTGTGGATCTATCTTTAGGGTCCGTGAGTACAGTGCAAATTCTAAAAGTGGCTAAATGTGACTTCAGTTATTTTCTTTAAATCTAATTCTGAAGTCTCCATGCACGTTGCACTTAGACCATGATATACTTTATTAAGGTTGGGCTAGTCTTCTTACATTTGTGGGTTTTTTATTTGCTGGAGTAGCTCGTGTGGAAGGTCCTCTAAACTGACGCTGGTAAAGTTTTGATTTTCAATTTAAGGTGATAGACAACTTTAATCTTATAATGCGTACAGTTCGTCCCCACACCCAATCACTTAATGGGTGAGTATTTTTAAAACTGCACCTGGATTATGTATGCCTAGTGTCAGCTGTAAAGATCTAAATAGAGGCAGTCCCATCGTTTCTGTGGGCCACTTTGTGCAGTCTGTAATTCTGAACGCTCCCTCCACGTCTGGATCCCAGCTGCTGGAGAAAGCCAGCAAAGACACATAGAGAATAGCTTAATGGATGCCCAGTGATGTGCTCATCATTATTCAGACTGGCACCTGAGTGGAGGATGGGAGGGAAACTAAATGAGTCTGCAAGTTTCCTGATTTGGTGCAAAAAAGCAGGTGAAGGGGGAAAAAACGCACATAGATTGCTTCAGCGCTAATTTGAGGGCAACTGTGCATGCAAGAGGCTGTTCACTAAGGTCACTGTAAGTATCTATATGAATGCACCAAGGTAAAAGCAAAGGTAGTGTGCCTAGACCTGGACATCATGGTTCCTCTAGTTCAGGGGTAAATTCTCAATCTATAGAGCCACAACACTTAAATACCATGAAAACGCATATTCGATTTCTATTGGCCCAATACCCTTTCACAAAAAGTACACAGAAAATCAAAATATACTAACTGTGAGATATAAACTGATGGAGGGCTGGCTACTCTGGACTGGACCAGTCATGGGCTCCTCTAAAGGCTGCCCTCTGCTGTCAGCTAAGTGTCTGTGTTCCAATGCATCTAAAGTTTGACAGACAGGCAGCAGAATGTATTTTTTACTTCTTTGTGAAATCCAAGTGTGTGTTTCCAAGTGTTTCCATCCTTTAGTTCAATATCTATGACACTATTTGCCTATTTGTTCTGTTGACAGCGTTCTATTATTTTATTCAAACAATCAAATCTTGTAACATACATTTATCTTGACATTAAAAGCTAAATATGTGAAGTATTTCTAAAGACTTCTTTTGTATAAAAATGAATGGAAAAACTGAAAGAATTGCCACTTATAAAACTCACGTATCTATTTTTAAGTTTTTGTTCACTTCTTGCAACTGTTTGGTCACTGACTTGTTTAATGTTGACCTTAGTCTGGCACTGCTCCACACAGGACCAGGGGGAAGAGGAGGGAGTGTCCATGGTCCGAGTGACCAGCAGGAGGAGTCCTCACAAAGTGGAGCGGGTTTCTGGCCTGGTGACCCTCTCCACAGTCGACATGCCAGAGGTAAGATGTTTTACAGTGTTGTTCTGGGGCAAAGGAAAAGCAACAATTATGAAGAGGAAGTTACTTACAAAACCTATAAATTCATTGTTTCTCAATATGACAATATACAGTATGAAAAAATCACATTGGAAATTCACTGAGAGCTGGTTAGTTGTGTATTCACACTTATTCTTGGCTCTGAATATGATCACACATGGTTATGATTTCCCCCCGTGTATTTAAATGTTTATATTGGTCCTTATTTATAACTCTTTATAGATGCCTAGCAATAATAAAGTTTTGTGTTTTAAGCATTTAATTTTGATTGTTTATGAAAACATAGACCGTTGAATTATCCGCAACCATTGACTTGATGTTGACCATTAGCTTAGCTTTTAACCAACAGCCAATAGTAGCGACTGCATGCGAGCATGTGATTGTTTTATATAATTGCTTGAAAGAGCAGCGAGGTTTTACAAGATCAGGAAGGTGTTTGGACATGTATTGTTGAAGGCCTTGCACTGACATCCGTTTTCACACAGCCGACACATGGCAGGCCTTTGCCCGCAGGCGCTGGCTTTTCACATGAGATCCCCTGCTACTGAAAAAGGGGTATGGGAGGAGTTCAAAAGGAGATGTAAAACGGCATGATAATGCAAGTGTGAGAATTGGTTGAGGCTACATGCGAAGATAACGCAGCGCTGGTTTGTGTGTTCCTTTCACTTGAAGGAAGCTGGCATTAGGACGAGAGGAAAGTGGGGGTGTGGAGGATACAGTGGGGGAGGCTGCAGAGAGGCGAGGGCCGGTGCAGTGCAGAGCTCGAGCAGACACACACACAGCTCAGCCTTCCTGCACGTTACCATGGAAACCACATTCCTCCCCCGCCTGCATCCCTACAGACTATCTCTCTCTCTTTTGGCTCGCTCATCCCTAGACTATCTCTCCCTCTTTCAGCTTCTCGCTTTTCTATCCTGTCTTTTTCATTCCTCTTTTAATTTGTGTTTTTTGTTCCTCTCACTGCTACATGCATCAGGCACAATTTGTGATGATGCAAACTCTGCAAGCAGTGTTTTTTCACAGACTTTGGAGCAAGGTGATGGGTAATTACACAGTTTATTTTGCATTCCCATGCACCGTGGACACAAGCACTCACTAGTCTGCTCACAGATTCTCTATTTTCTTCTCTCTATTTTTACTCCCCTTCTGTTCAGCACCATGCTTCAGTAATGCCCCTTCTAGTCATCACATTTCTGCCCACACAGGGCACTTAGCTGCTTTTTCACTACAGGAAAAGCATCAAAATACATGTATTTAGGATTATTTAACTCGGAAACTTGCACCTGTTTCATAAGCATACACAATGATTGAATCGGTTTGAAAGATTAGAACCACCATTATTATAACTTGTTCATGCAGCTTCTATATTTCTTTGGATCTACCATTTCTCAAATTCTTCTTGATGTCCCTCTCATTATTCCATCAGTTGGAGGTAGTGTGCTTAGTGTGTGTGGTGCCGCAGATGTTCACTGCCACTAAGGCCTGTTAATAGTAATTCTAGCTCATCATCTTAATCAGCCTCACTGCTACGCACATGCGGACTAGGCATGTAATAGCAACAACAAAGCTGCTTCTTTCAGCTGTGGCTGCTTAAGGGGTTTAGTGTATAAAACAGTAAAATGACAGTTTTCAGTTTCCTCATCCCCATCTTAGTTAAGGCTACTGTATTGATACTGCCACTTTAAGGCAGCCTCACTACCGACTGTCCTTATATGGAGCAGCATCCGGTCAGGTGACAAACAGCAGCAGTGTAGCGTCTCAGAGAAATGCCTAGAAATGACTGAAAAGCGCAATTCATGATGAGTGTTGTGGACGGGGGCTGTAGTGACAGGGCAGGTGGGTTCATGTAAAAAGCCCCCAGTTTAAAGAAGCAGCTGTTTAAAAGCACAAAAATCAAAGACGGTTTTAATTATTGGTCAGACAGGTCAAAGGTCAGCTTTGATTTTCCACTGCATTGGAACACACTTTAATATCTCCCTGAATCATCCTAATTACTGCCTTTGTATTTGACTGGAGTAACACCTGTGATTGCATTTTGGAGAAATTACACAGTGGGACATTATTCAATTACAACTTAATCCCACCCTGCTGTACTCTCTTTTTCATTGTGTGCAGTAAATTCTAACATAATTATAACTTTTTCACCTTTCACCATGACAACATTGGTGACTGATAAAACATGTATGATTTCATCATAAGATGTAAGATTAGTTTGAATTACATTGTTGTCATAAGCTGTAGCACTTCTAGTGTAAATCTAATCTTTGTACAATCCCAAACTGATAAGTGGACAGTTGAGACAGACCAATGCTAGTATGGGCGGTTGTGACATGTGCTTGGTCATGTGTGCTGTGATCAATATGCTCGTTCTCTCAAGTCGCTGCCTGTAAGCCCCGCCTCTCTGCTCTGATTGGCTTCAGATTTATTTGCCTCCTATATACAATGTAACCTCCAAAAGAAAATACAATATGAAAGGCCCTCCCTTAATGATGCATTGGGAATTGTTTATAATATAAATGTACAGTACAACTGAATTGTGCTTATACATTTCGGACATATAGAACCAAATAAATTACAGATTGTGTAACATGAAGTATTGTGCTTAAATACAGTGCAGACACACCCGACTCTATTTGCCGTCATTTCATTAATAATGCATATGCAGAGCTTTAATGGCGACACTCTCTCACTTCACTAAAATATAAAGCCGCACCAATCCTGTCAGGACATTTAGCATCCAGCTGTGATCAACCTATGAATAAGCATACATAATGATCTACAGGCAGTCTTCAGCTCCAAATATAACTGCCACAAAAGCATGAAAGCTATATAGTCCTCTCTCACTGTGAATCTCGTCCTCCACCCACTCTAAAGCCCGAGCGTGTAATTGTGTTGGTTTCGTACACATGTGTTGATGTCATCATTGTGAACAGAAATTATTTCCAGCTCCTTCAGTGTGGCTTGACAGATTACTCTCACAAAATCCATCACATGAGCATAAACTCGCAACTAAACATGTAGGAATACTTTTTGTTTCACCGCCTTTAAAACTGTTTAAGATAGATGTACTTACATTATAGATTTTGTATTGTTTCTGGATTATTTTCTATTTGAGATGGTTGTTGGGGACAGGTTGGAGCAGAGAGGCACACACAGTATTTTGGCAGCATCGCCAAAATAAAAAATATTTTTAGTGTGTTGATAGACCAGAAGATTATCACACTCTGTGCACTCTTTTGTATAATATAATTCGGAAGATTCTTGCAGCTTTCTGTGTGAAGTACCTCTGAAGCAGGCAGAGCTGAAGGTAACATGGACCCTTTAAGAGCAGCTAGTGCAGTGCTCTGTTCAGTTGGTGCTGCTGCTGATGGCAGCGCTGCGCTCTGATTGGCCGAGGCGAGGTGCTGGAGGGATGCTGCTACGTATGCCCCCCTCCCTCTTGCCTCTCTGCCTCTTGCTCGCGCGCATCTCTCAGAATAATCCACATCTAGGGCGAGCGGCTGCGACGCGATCCAGTGCTCAGCTCCTCTCTGCAGGCTGAGACCAGAGGCAGACATCCACGCAGGAGACAAAACGTGAGCCTTTGAACTGGAACAATTAACAGGAAGATTTTCATCTGCGGATTTCATTTATTTATACATATTGTTTATATATCTATATATATATTTGTACACACGCATAAAGATATTTATATATCTATATATACATTTATCTCTGTACATATCAGTATTTGTGCTTGTCTGTTAATATTAATATTTTTATATGTATTTGTGCGTGTAAATATATATATGATATATAAACACGAGAATATATATATATGTATGCACATATATATAACTATATATACATTTCTATTCGTATCACTGTGAAGCAGAGGAGATTTTTATCATCGGGGCTGGTCTCTGATTGTGTGGTCGTCTACAATATTTTTAATATTTCCTTTGATATTCTACGTCAAGAGGACAAAGACTACGTGCCCATTTTGTATTTTTGTTTCCCTGTTGCTGCTTCCCATCCATCTTGATTTTTCCTTTTCAACACCAGAGGGGAATAAAGAAAAGAGCTGAGGATTTGTCCAAAAGGAGAATCTGTAGAAATTGCTGTGATTGGTGTTATTTCTGTGGCTTTTGCGCTCTGTGAGCTGATCACAACGCGCCGTCACATCTGAGGAGCGACAGCGACAGAGTGCCACGCCGCTCAGCTCAGCCAGCATGCACAAACACCACCACTGCTGCAAGTGCCCAGAATGCTATGAAGTGACCCGAATGGCTGCCCTGCGGAGGATGGACGCCCCAGCCTATGGAGGAGACTGGCAGGCTGAACCCTATGGATACCCACCTGGGTATGGGGGAGGCCAGACCTTACCCCCTCCAGCCTCAGGGGGAGGTGGGGGCATGGGAGGTGGAGGAGGCACTTTGGGGAGAAGTAAAGGCAAGATTATGTCTGGCGGGGGCCCTGGAGGCCCCAATCCAAAGGGCCAATCCAAAGGTGGTCCCAAAGTAAATGGCAACAACTCCAGTGGACAGGGAGGATGGTGGCCCGAGTGCACTTGCACCAACCGGGAGTGGTACGACCAGGTAACTGCTTCTGCTCGTATTGTGTGGGGCTTGGTGCTATCTGATGAAGTGTAGTAGAACACACACTATCATGCATCAGCTGCTTGGGCTGTCGTTCATGGGAGAGAATTCATATTTAGTATTCATCTCGAGCCCTGCGTTTCCCATTTGTAGTTCCCTTCCATTGACGCAGCAGCAGAGCGAGAACAGAACAGGACTGAGCCAGTCTTACTGCACACATGGTGATTATCTTCAGGTGTGGATTGGATGCAGATGACTAATGCTTATAGATTTAACACACCTAGTGTCGTCAAAGGCTTACACTGATGCAACGACTATAGGCCACAATGATGCATTTTTATTAAAGCAGCATGTAAAGTGTACAGACAAATAACTACTATGACATCATGTGCTATCTTAGACTCAAAATGTGTGCTTCAACAGTGCTATGCTTCTTGTGTAGTAGAAATCAAGTAATAATGTATAGATTCAGTTTTTCCCATGGCCCTTATGTTTTACCAAGCCTCACTAAATTCTCTATAGTCAATGTGTTTCCATAAGACAGCAGTGTACTGCATCTTAACACTGACTGACCAGAGAGTGTATGTACCAGCAGACTGCACTGTCCAATAGGCTTGTTTTTCTACTACATATTCTTGTATTTCTAGAATGACACTTAAAATTAAGCAAGGTGCATGGATGTAAGCATGAGAGGCAGCAGTGTGGGGGAAGGGAAGCTTACTGAGCATAAGATTCAAGAAATGGTTCTTGCTGTGCATGAGTATGTATCTATGTAGGCTCGGATTTGCGCTATGACAGCGTTGTCTTGCGTAGCTTTCTTTATAAAATGTTTGAATCTGTAGCAGTGGCAAAGTAGAGGTGAAAAGAGGCATGAAAGTAAAATGGTGGCGAGAATTTCAGTGGTAGAGTGCAAAAGCTTCCCCACATATGAGGCGCAGCACAGCTGATATTAGCAGATTACCACTACAACCGCCATGAAGAGGCTTTTGCTTCAAGGAGGCAATGAGATTTGACACTTGCGATGAAATGATCAACCAATCAGGCTTATTCTATTTTCACACATTTCACAGATGCGATTATGTAAGTCAGTAATACTCTGATTTCATCGTCCCATCAGTATCTCTACTTATTTTTGTGACATTTTCTAACCAATGTATTGCTTCAAGTATGGATATTACTGTCCAACCATTTTATAGACTTTATAGCTGTTTTTCTAGATTTTTTAACTATCTACAAAACAGTTCTGAAAATCGCTTTTGCTCTCATATGACATGTGCTGTATCATTCATGGTGGACTACACCAACACTGTCCTTTCATAGTTTTTGGAAAGGGGGAATAACAAGCATCATAGATGTTATTAGTCATTAGGCTGAAATGCTACAGTGAAGTTAAAAAAGGGAGAAATAAGCCAATAAAGGCAGTCAGCGGGGGGTGGGGGTTATGTAAGAGGAGGCAGTTGGTGGTTTGCTATCAGTGGCCCTGACATGATGGACTTGCATCAGTACATGCGTCTCTTCATGTGAATGGGCACTAGTGTCACTCTATGGGCTCCTTGGTCCTGGCTTACAGCGAGGCATGGACCGGTATAAAGGAAAAAACACACCCACCTAACCTCCTCCCCTCTTCTGCTCCTCGTTGCTCATCCTCGGATGGGAAATGTGGATGCTACCCCTCCCCCATCACCTATACAACCAGAAACCCCATAAACAGGGAACACATTCGTCTAATGAAATTTAGGTTTTGACAACTCCTGTTTTGGTCCTGAAATATAATAACGTGTAGATTTGGAGAATTATCTGAGCATTTTTTTTTACACTTGCATCACTGATATTTCAAATGGCCGCGACTGTAGTCATGAACACATAATGTATGTCTCATTTGAAGCATTAGCCAAAAGAGTTAATGCTGCTTCTTTTCTCTGTTACCTATCAGTGACATAATGGTGCTTCTTTTGTTAAGATCTTGCTTGTTAATTACCAGTGATTACAGTTGGGATTATGAGAACATTCTTTTAAAACAAGGGCTTTTGAATTTATATCTGAGAGAGGTAGAAACCCCTGTCTGTTGGGAACCAGAGTCAGAAAGCTGCCTCGTTCTCTTTTCCCCGCAGGCTCCAATCTGTCTTTGTGTCTTCTCCAGCTATGCGCCTATGATTAGCTTTAAATATTAATTAGGGCCCGAGCACGAAAGTGCGTGAGGGGACGAGTCCACAAGGACCCGTCCGCCTCGCACTCGTGCGAGAGCCCTATTGTATTTTGTCCGATTATTTATTTATTTAATTTTTTTCAGCCGCCAAATAAATCGCATTTTTGGGGTACTAAACGTAAACATATCATCGCCAAATTGGCAGACAGTTTGGGCTTGGCGAAAATTTACGTTGAGTGAAGACCAGAAAAAAATATTTCGCCAAATGGCTTCGTAGCGCCCCCTTGAAAATCTAAATACATTGGGTCTATGGGAGCCGGGCGCAAAATTTTTGAATCAGAAAAATACAAGATTTGGTAGAGACATAAAGCATGTCGAGACCTACAAAGAATTATATTATGGCCCTGCCCTAAACTCAGCAGGAAGTCAGCCCTCTTGGTTGCCTTCATACTT
Organism: Hypseleotris bucephala; assembly: GCA_036025885.1. NCBI lineage: Eukaryota > Metazoa > Chordata > Actinopteri > Gobiiformes > Eleotridae > Hypseleotris > Hypseleotris bucephala. The sequence continues at coordinate 11,151 of JAVQKG010030701.1, forward strand.
TAACGAACTAGTCCTAGGGTTTTGATCTGACGAGGCTCCAAACTCGGTCAGTGTCATCGGGACGTCTCTGAGATCAAAAGTTGTTCAAAGCGTTATTGTAGGTCTTTGGGTGTGGTCGTGACGAGCTCTTAACAAAGCGGCTATTTTGAAAAACAAAACCTCTGTAACTTCTACATATATTTTTTGATTTGGATTGACCCAATTAGGCGTTTGTGTGCATTTACATCCTGAACACAGTGACATACCAACAAAACTGCTAGCTTTAAAAATCACTCTCTAGCGCCACCTGAAAGGGTAAAATTAATTAAATTACGGAACAATTTTATGGGTTGAGATTTGGATACGCAATTTGGTACACACGTCCTCTCTGCGATGGGGAACAATAATATCAAAAGGGCCATGCCGTATATTTAACCGTATAAGCATAACCACGCCCCAAAATTTTGGAAATTGTCAATGGGAAGTGAAAAATTTAGTTTAGTAGTAGTCAATATCATCAGGACATCTCAGTTTAAAAGTTGTCCCAAGCATGTATAAAAGTTATTGGTTGTGGCTAGGGCGGGGCTGCAAATATGAGGTAGATTTGGTAAAATGTCAATGAGAAGTGAAAAATTTAGTTTGTTATAACAGAATGAAACTTGACACACTTATGCAGCATGGGGCCCTGAGCAAAAAAGTCTCAAAGGACCACGCCCTATCTCCAACAGGGAGGCGGCCATTTTGAATTGAAATTTACATGTTGGTTAGATTTACTACGAATTTTATTGAACTCTTCCTAGAGTTTTTATCCGAGAGGCTCAAAACTTGGTGAATATCATCAGAACATCTCAGAGATTAAAAGTTGTCCCAAGCATGTAGAAAAGTTATTGGGTGTGGCCGGAGCAGGGCTCTCATTTTGAGGTACATTTGGGGAAAATGTCAATTGGGAAGTCAAAGATTTAGTTTGTCATTGGCAGATAAAAGTAGGTACAGAAATATTTGAAATAACTTTGTCAAGGGGTTGCGAGGGCCCTTTATCAATGCTTGCAGTTTTATTTATTTTTTTACGTTTAACTACTTTTGTCAGTTTAAACTTATTTCAGTGACTTTTGTGGGGTTTTCTGTTTTTGATGGAAGGTTACTTACAATTTCGAAACGTCTCATCAGAGAAATGTATGCATGCTTCCAGCACTCGTTTGTTGCCAGCTTCTTGCCACATAGCTTATTATCTTTTATTCTGCTATATTTGTGCTAATGTGATATATCTCTTGAAGATAACAACACTGTACGGACAAAAAAAATGAAACCAACATACATTGCACAAAAAGCTAACTTACCAAAGACACAAACAGAGACTATGTTGTGCACCATCTCAGGACGTTTTCACACTGGTTCTGTTTAGATCGACCCAAGAGGACTTTCGACCCGAGTACGGTGCACCTGGGTCGGTGTGAACATACAGCTGCACTCAGGTGCACACTAATGCTCCGAGAGCGCTTGAAACAGGTGGTCACAGATTGGCTCTCCACGCACTCTGGAGCGGTGTGTCTGTGGTGTGAAAAATACCCACATGCGCCACTCCCTCTCGGGAGGTCAGTGCGTCTGTCCGCTCTCCTCTACAGCCTGGTACAGAGTAGGTCAGGGCTGTCCGCTCTCCTCTCTCCTCTACAGCCTGGTACAGAGCCCCTCGCGGCCCTGCTCAAAAGGGAGAGAGGCGTCCTGGGTGTGCTGCCTCCCGAGGGGTGAGAATTCAACATTTTCCAAAACGCTGATGAGTCTCTCCGACTTGAACTTTGGTACAATTAGTCTGTGGATAAAAGTGCTACAATTAATCAGCTCCAGTGCATGGAGTGGGTAAGAGGTGTCCATAATAGATCCCAGTTTAGAGAGCATCCTTCCCTCTGTCACTTGCTGGACTGTTGGTAGTTCTGACCCCACCCCAACCTGCCTTTAATGAGGCAGATGTTGAATGACCGCCTTCTTAGGAAATAAAGTCTACTTTGCCCCTTACTGTACACCGCCTCCATCTGTCTTTTCCAGTCCAACTTATTGTCCAACTGCACCCCTAGGTATCTGTGATCAGGAATCACCTCCACCTCAGTGGCCTGGAGGGTGATAGGTGTTGGTTGGATCCCCTTACTCCCTCTCATGATGTCTATAATAATCTCCTTAATTTTTGTGGTGTTAAGAATAAGATGATTGTTCTCACTCCAGGCCACAAAGTGAGAGAGGCACTACGCACTGGCTCCAAGCAGGAGGCTGCATCGTGTGATTTGAGTTTTAAACAAACGTGCTTAAAGTAGAGTCACAATCACCTATTTAGCTCAGGGACAGTCATAAAGCGGTGCTCCCTCTTATTAGTTACGTTTTTGTTTAACTACGCAATAACTTGATTCAGTCACTGTTCCAGCGCCCAGTCTCTAGCAGCAGCAGCTCTGTGAAAGTGAAAACACTGGAGTTCACACTGATTGTCTGAGAACCCTGCGTTTTGAAGATTTGTTTTTTTACACAAAGTGGATGAAAACTGAAGTCTTCTAACTGGCTGGGCCTGTGATAAAAGTGCGTATGAGGCTATAGCCTATATGTGGTGCGGAATGATGAGGTTGCCAGCTGGGGGCCCCCTGGTGGCCGCGGGGGCCCTAAGCAGCCGCATAGCTTGCTTATGGGCTGGGCCGGTCCTGCACATAACCTCCGCCTGGCGTCGGTAATTAGCTGTCCTGGCGTCGGTATGCACTCTCCGAGTGCTTTCTAGTTAATCGCAGTTTTCGTCTTTGTCAAACAATCTTTTTGGCAGCAAAAACATTTGTCAACAAAATGAACAGTGCTTACTAAGCGATTCAAAAGCTTCTGAAATCTCAAACATCTGGACAAGTATCCCGAAACTGCTCCTTCTAAATAAGGACATCTGGGCACTATAGGGACAACTGCAAGGTCAGACTTGGGATGTGTAGAACTCTTACGTGCTACACTATTAATCTGGATTTTGCTACTTTGATAGGACACTGCTTCAGTACCTGCCTCAGGCCCAAAAGCAGCTGAGACAAACTGTGTTTTTCACAGTGAGTCTGGGGGGCGGGACCATGAAGCTGTACGTCTTCCTCCTAAACCTCCCATTGGTCGTGATGGGGGCCTGGTGGGTGGGGTTACAGGAGATGACCAATGAAGAGGCTCGGAAGGAGTGTTTCCCTGGAGACCTGGCCTCATTCTCCACCAATCAGGAACTGCATGACCTCCTGTCGACCAATCAGCATCTGAGGATGGCCCTGACCAATAACAGCACGGCATACTTCTGGATTGGACTGAAGAAACCAAAAGACATGTGTGTGGTCGCAGTACTGCCTCAGAGAGGCTTCAGGTGAGTCATCCCCTATACCTGTCATCCTCTATACCAGTGTTTCTCAGTCTCTTTTTATGAGACCCAAATTTGGATTTTGAATAATCACCCAGACCCAAGTCACCATGATATCTGTTATGTCTTTATTTTTTAGTCTGCTCATTCTTTGCTGTAGCACAGCAGCACAGCAGCACTTTAACCATGACTCTGGTCTTCCTCTCACCCTCTCTGTTGTAGATGGTCTTCCACTCACCCTTGCTGTTTTAAATGGACTTCCTCTCCCTCTCTGGTCTTCCTCTCACCCTCTCTGTTGTAGATGGTCTTCCTCTCACTCTCTGGTCTTCCTCTCATCCTCTCTGTTGTAGATGGTCTTCTTCTCACTCAATGGTCCTCCTCTCACCCTCTGGTCTTCCTCTCA
>JAVQKG010030766.1:0-13286 GCA_036025885.1 Hypseleotris bucephala
CAGTATGTGCATAGGTACTATATGTCTAGATAGAAAATGCACAGACCTTCAGAGTGCATGGGGCCATGGAGACAGCATGCGCACTTGTGATGATGGTTTGAAAAAGTGTAAAATTGTGAAATGGCTTTGACAAAGAACAGAGCTGCAATGAGATTCAGAGGTAAATAAATAGATGGAGCAGCGTCCAGTGCCTTGTGAACATTGTATTGTGTGAAATGTATTTTTTTTTGCTCAATCTTTGACAGTGCTCAAGGCTACAGCCTCCCTTCTGCATCACTTGTGTTGAGAGTTACAGCCTGAGAAAGGTACATCCAGCACAAGCCTGTTCATAATAGACACATACAGAAGAAGGGAGGAGCCTTTCTTTATTAACAGTGTGAAAACTCTTTGTTTGAATTGGATTGTTGCATGTACAGTCATTGTTGTTTCAGAATGAGAAGAAAGCTGGTCTATTTCACTGGAAAGCCTGACTAATATGTATAGAATGGAAAATTGAACGCAAGATTATCTTTTCAAGAAGTATTATTCCTTTATTGCTAGATATATTGCTAGATTTGTCTGTTAGCAACAAAAATGTTACTACATTGGTTTTATTGCACTTTACACTGGTTGAAGTGGTTGCTCATCAAATGGTTTCTTCTATATTTGGTTGAGTTGATTTCAGAAAGAATATTCATGGGGTGTTCCAACAAATTTTCCATCACAAAACACAAAGAGCCCTAGATCTAGACATGATTGTAAAATGGAGGACAGTGCTTTTAACACTGTTCTGTCAGTATATGCAAGTTGTCCTTTTTGCAAGGGGCCATTAAGCTATCAAGGATGTGGCCTGTGAAGAAATGAAACATTGTCCAGAGCTGGAGAATTCCTCAAAGCTGGGGGAGGACACCGCGTGCGTGTGTGTGATTGTGTGTGTTGTGTGCATTTGTGTGTGTGTGGGGGATTGTGTGTGTTGTGTGCATTTGTGTGTGTGTGTGGGATTAGCGCAGCCTTTGGAGGTGCAGGAGATGATGATGGACAGACACAGTGGAGCCCCCCCACTATCAAAGCAGCAGGAATGTAGAGCAGGGCCTGGTAGGACCTGGAACGCTCTGATCTGATGTGATGTGTGAAGTGGACCTGAGATACAGCCCAGGGGCCACAGAGCTGCAGCTGCTAACCAGACTTTAACCAGCAGCACTCTACAAGAAGAAGATGGAAGAACAGGGGGTAATTACAGAGTGTGGGGCAGTCATGCAGTTTGGACTAGACTAGACCAGTTCAAGTTATGATCAAGAGAAGAAGGTATTGTTGAGATCAAGGCAACATTAAAACCATATCACCCGTAAGACAGCTTCTCAAATTCAAGATGGTAGATGAGGGACGTTGATGTGTTTTTCAGACTAACATTCTGTCAGTATAACAGCCTTGAGGGAATATCACAGTTTGACAATATTGGAAGTATTGCAGATGTGTCTTGAACATACAGTATATGCATGGCCAAATCCATTTGGAATAGGCTGAAGGACTATTGGAGTTTATGGGCAGGTAAATAAGACTTTTTAGTGTGGGAAAGGTGTATAATCCAGTCAAAATACAATTGATTAATACAGAGAGCCCTTTAAACTAGCTCTAGCTTCTTAAGTTACACTGGTGTTACCTACCAAATTATTGCTTATAGTAGAAGTACATTTTGACAGTTTATTACAGATTCTGAAATAAAAAGCAATAGGGGACAGTGCATTGTATATGTATTTACATTAGCAGTGTATCACAGTCAGAAATTGGTTGGTTTTATGTACAGTGTGTTATGTAGTCTCAAGAATAAGCAATGCACCACAAATCATTGCCCTTTTGATATAGATACACTTTTAATAAATGTCTTCCTTTTTGAGTTTTTGCAAAAAAAGCAATACATCCCTCAGCATCAATAAATCCTTTAACCTTATGATACCTCACTGCAAAGTCCAAATCCCACATCTATTAGCCACAAAAACACCATTGGCCTACGATATTTTCAATTACTGTGGTGTGATGATCTATGAGTTGCCACCTCCTTGAGTTTGGTAGTTAATATGTATTGGGGAATCAGTGCCTATGCTTCCTAATTGACCAGGGCAGCTCTCATGGCTGCACAGGGTCATAGGCTGGATGGTCGGAGACTTGGTGCCTCTTGAGTCTTTTATTTCCCACTAATAGACAAAGCTGGGCTCTTTCTAGTGAGTGTTCAATCATGCTCAGATACAGTTGGAGTAGTTGTCTCTTGACCTGACCAGCTCACATTGGTGGTAGGACTGTCTGTCACTGGTTAGCCATCAGAGACAAGAGTATAGAGCCTTCTACTGTATTGGTACAGCATCTGCCTCTGCTTAAGTATGTATGTTACCCCTTGTGTAAATTCTTTAGGAGTATGGCTGCACAATATAGTTATCACAGTATCAGCAAACATCAGCATTACACAAGAAACTAAATCCATGGCAATGAATGTATGGTCTTTCATCTGAGGCAAAAACAAAAAATAATTTGAATGATCACAGTTTTCCTGATTAATCATTAATGTAGACCTGGATTATTCGCGGTTTAGTCTTAAATTAGATTTGTTTTAGCCTCAGTTCTGATCGGAGCCTTGTTTCTCTGCATAATTACTTAAAGTATTATCATTATTTCAGTGGTTGTTGTAGTTGGGAATGTGTCCCTTTGTGGCCAAAGTATTTCAAGTTTCATCCCCTCATGGGCATCTCTTCAAAAAAAGCGCAATTTAATTTTATGCTGAATATTTTTAGGCATCTGTGTATTAACTCTTTGCATTTAAATTTAACTTTTTTTGCCATAAACTGAGTGGCCATATTATATCATGACCAGAAAACACGGCCAAGCCAATACAGACTACACTAGACTAGACGTATGTCTCTACATCCACCTCTGCTTAAGTCCATTTGCTTTTACTTAATGCTTCAACTATTCCCATATGCTTTCTGTTCGCTCTTAACACAAATCTTTTTCTCCCTTATCCATTGGCTGAGTGGTGTTCCCAGCTGAACGTGTTGTATTTAAGCTGCTTCTCACAACTGGCTACACGGTCATTAGCGCACCGGAAATTTTGGCTTTGTTTCTATTGCTTACGTTCTCCCCCGTCGCCCCCTCCCCTCTGGACTCAAACAAAAGGCAGAAACATTCAATAGTTATTGATTTGGAGACATACAACTTTTACTGGAGATCCCATTTAATCACAAAAGCTGATTTATTGTAGGGGCCTCTGACAATCCCATTAAATTGCTGTCTAGCTAATCAAGTCCATTCTTTCTCCTCCAGGACTAATCTTTTATGGGGGCCGCCGCCAGAACCAATCCCGGCAGTAACAGGATTGTCGAGGAATAGGGCCACCTCGCCTTCCCATAAAAACTGAAAAAAAAACTCACATAATATTTGCAGTTTGCTCAAATAGCTCGGCTACTGCTTGAAATATGAGTGTTAGAACCTAGTATTACCAGGTTTACAACATACCAGGACCCATGTGAATTTATTTTAATACAAGTTTACAAGTTTTTTAGCCATGGTAACCATCTGGTAATTGTTCTAGGTTAGGTATAGGTTATTTAGGATGGCAACTTCTTAATTTTACCCTTGCTGAGATGTAGTTTTATCTCTCTCAGTTTCTGTATTAAAATGTGAAATTCTCAGAAAAAAACATTAGGCGCAACATGTAAGGACGACAAATAAAATAAATAGCATGAAACAACTCAAAAACAAAACTAAATATTTTATTATTTGATTAAAAAGCCTAAAAACATCTGCTTACCAAAAGATTTTAGACCAACTAACATATGGTGCATTTATATGAAAGCAGTTTCCTTATGCATTTTTACACATACAGTATATGCACCATTGTGTGATCCCAGTGACAGGAGTCCCCATGATTAAATTGTTCTTGTAAATTTTTATGTTTTTATCCTTTTGTTCAGTTTATATTTATGTACACCTTCTTTATAGGTCACAGAGCCACCATGTCTGTCCCATTCACCAAATGAAGACCAAACCCAAAAGAAATCACAACAGTGGTTGAATTTTTATGGTCCACTGATAAAACTTTTACTGGCTTTTGTTTCATTGGATATCAAATATCATATTTGAGCAGGTCTTATTTTTAATTGTAACCTTTTTGCTGTATACAGTATGTGTACAATATTCTTATAGGCATGTTCGAAAACCCCCTTACAGTTAAAAAGCTAAAAAAATGTGCAATTCATTCAGATCATCAGTGGTTGTGGGCTGCTCTTTCTGTCTCTTCATGCAAAACATAGACAGAGTGATGTTGAGATCAGGTTGTGGAGCTTAACCAGGTGAAGATACTTACCAACTTGAAGTCAAGGCAATGGGCTAATGTCAAAATCGCAAGCCACTATAAAAAATCCTGGATCCATAGTACTGTATATTTAACTATTCAGTATACATATTTTCTTCTTTTGCATTTGATGAAGAGATCAATTTGCTTGTAAAGTGAAATGTCAGCCTGAACATTCTGATTAGAGTGAATGTTGTTATTTTAAATGGTATGTGATAGGAAGCTGTTCTGTGCCTTTAGGAGTTCAATACTGTCGACAGAACGAGTTGTTGTCACTCACTATTAGACCACTGAGCTTGTTCAATTTGATTGTCGGCTTTAGAAGGGAAACACTAACTGGGCTGCAGGGTATAGCCTGCTGTTATGAGGTTGTGTCCTAAATATATGATGAATTTTACAAGCGCTCACATCATTGCTTTCTTCTTTGTAAAATCTAACTACCTCCTTTTCAATATTATCTTGAAAGTTTTTTGTATTATTTTTTTGAAAACTCATAATTCTATTGTAATTTCAACATTTATCCTGAAACATATTTTTTGAGGAGCTGTTGGTTTTTGCTAAAAAAGCTCAAATCAGCCCCACTTCCCCCCCATTTTCACTACAGCCAAACTCCTATATTAAGCTGTGTCTTACATATGATGCATTTTTACAAGCGTCCTCATCTTTGCTTTCTCATACATGAGATGTGTAACTAGTATAGACACATCTCCTGCAGTCTTCTGTTTACTTCTCATCAATACCAAGGTTATACGAACAATGCACTCTTTTAAACAAATAATGCAATAGCTACTCTCTTGGTGATGCTGTGGATGTGCTATACAAGCTGTTTTCATATAAAGGTGCATGTTGTAATTTACGACCCCTGACTTTACTGTATTTTCTTTAATTGTCCTGTATGTTGAGGTACCCACCTTCTCAGGAGCTTCAAACAACCTTTAGTGAAGTGGGTGTGGCTAACAGGAGGAAAGACATGTGGATGTTTTGTGGACTTTTCAGAAGAAGAAAAAAAACTACCAAATTTTTTTTAGAAATGTTATTAAATATAGAATTTTATTAAATTAAAAATGTAAAATTCTAGCAGCTTGAAAACAGTATATTATTGTCCCTTTTTTATTAACTACTTTGTCCTGATAGTTTCTAAATATAGTCTTAGACTGCCTTGGGTCTTTCCAAACACACACATCGAGAATGCTGTCTTTGCAGGACCCTCTCCAAAAGTCCAGCTCAGCACCTCTGGACCTCAGTGGAGCCACCATTGATTTGATCTCTTCACATATTCCTGCATTGACATAGATACACTGTGTCAGAGCTCCTTGACAGAATAAATCTAAAGTCAGTCCAAACAGGCTTCATTGTCAGCATCACTTCTCGACTTTTCCCTTTGGTGTTTATGGAGATTTTCAGCCCCTCATTCGATAGCAGTGCTCTTGGCTTTAGATGGTGATTGCATTTCTCACTTGGCATTTGCATACTAAGAGTTGGTTCCCACTGGAAAGATCAAGCCAATCTATGTGTGGCCAATGCTGGGCTGCTGCCAGTAAGACTCTGTCGATTCCATTAAAGGTGGGGCCAGATGTTTGTCATTACCTTTATTGATAACCACAGGGTCAATACTGTGATTTATTCTGCTGGGATAGGCCTAAGCTTTAGTCACAAGTTTTGCCACGGCCAGATCAATAGTACACAATAGACAAGTACAACACAGCCACACATTAACCCGGAGCATCAGGTAATGTAGATCTGGTCCTTCTAAATCTTAAATATCAATTTTTTTTAAACCAAGTACCACAACAGATAATGCTTAGCCTTGAAAAGTTTTAAGGGACTAAAATTAGGCTAAACCAAGACGAATCATGAGCCACCACAAACAAGAGACAGTCTCTTCTGTATCTTATGACTATTTGTCCTACTTTTGTGTTTGAATAGACAATACTTACTATACTTTTTTTTAGTCTTTAATAGACAAGGATGGCCTGTTTAGAGCAGTATGGAAAGGTCACTGGGGCTTGATCTTAGATTTTAGCTTAGATTTTTAGCTTAATATTTTTTTAAAATTTTGGCTTGACTGACTTAGACCTAGATTGTCTTTTTTTACTATTATTATTTGTTCAATAGCCATTCTTAACTGTCCATTGTTGGAAAAACATTATTATTCTTATTTCTTCTTTCCAAATGTACCTCTGAAGCTGTTCTTAATGAAAGAAATGGCCCTTCCCCAAGTTCCTGCTTAAGACTCGTAGTTGCCCTGTAGAAGACGATGAATAAATGAATCACTTGTTTTTCCAGTCAATTGCTCTGTAGCAAACACTACCTCTACTTACATATATCACAATTTAAACAAAGCAAAATTAAACAAACCGAAATGCCTGCAGCCCTTATACTGTATTGTGTATACCCTGTTTTTTCCCTGATTGTAGCGGCTGCAGTTTTGTAGTTGGACATTCCTCTGGTGCCTGTGGTCTATAGGAGGAGGGCACTGACAGCACCCTCTGAATAGACGCTGAGTCGCCGGACTGGACCAAAATGTAATTACCTCTCCCTCACAATGTCACACTGCAAACCTCTGTAAACCTGAGCCTGACAGCCGCCTCAAAATGGAGCCGGCTCGAATTAAATTAAGCTCCAGCTGGGAACAGCGCAGCAGTCGAGAACCACACCTACATGTTTTAACCCTGCAGCCAACAGCCCTTTTAAGCTTATAATAATCGCTAGCAGTTTTTTGTGACTTTTGTGACCCCCACTCTATAATGCATTTGGTCCTTCTAACTGTATCAGAATCAATTAGAGGGCTAAGAGATATGATGAAAGATACAGTGTATTGTCTTCAAACCTATGAAAACTTGTAATGGTATGTCATTGTTTTTATTGATTTATGTATTAGCAGTCCTATGTTTTTTTCCCTTTTAGGCAGATGGTAGTCATTATTTTCAGGTATAATTGAGCGGATATGTTGTACAAGTTTTTGTTGTTGTTTTAATAAACACAATCAAATAAAAATAAAATATAGTAAAGTTTAAAATATATAGTAACAAGTTCAGAGCTAGTTCTCAAGTGACATAGTGGTAGTAGTGTCTAACATGATCTATTCTTTTCATTTCATATGGGAAAACATCAGTATATTGCCCAGCCCTATCACCTCACACAAGCACCATCAGCCTTCATTGTGTAACAGATTTAGAAAAACTGTCTTCATTATTGCCTAAATGAGCCTGTAGCATCGATAGCCTCGGAGCTATTAAAGTCAGCTCGCCCCTGAGTGACAGTAATTTGCCGCTCTCAGTATAAACCTCTGTCATAGTCTTTAACATGTAACAGATTATGTACACTCACTCATTGAGATTGATTCATATTTTCATGATGTGATTTATTTGCTTGGGAGTGAACAGTGTGCGCTGGCTGAACGGGCCTAATGTAATGTAATGGGAACTTTAATGAGCCATTAATCCAGCACACCCAAGGGTAAAGGGACAGCACAACACACGGATCCATGCTGCTGATTCAGGGAGGTACAACCAAGACGTGCGAGTATCGAGTTAGATACATTTTGTTCACTTTAGACTGTCAAAAAATAATTGCAGACATTTTTCTTGCAGCATATTAAGAAATGCGCTCACTGGCCACTTTATTAGGAAGAGCTAATTGTCAGTGTATTATTTTGCATTATGTCTATGGATTTGGTCAAGACAAACCTATTAAAATTCAAAACAGGCATTAGAACAAAGAAGAAAGATCATTTAGACTTACACAAAAATGCCTTGTTGATTCTTGAGGAAGAGACTGGTTCGAGACAATGGAAAGCCAACATTATCTAACCACATTATACAGAGATTTACAGCAGACCATATCTGGACACATAAGATGAGAAAACATGACTGCAACAAAGACTAAATGCATTAGTAGATACATGAGTCTGCCTATGTGGTCATCGAGTGAAATATCTATATCTTTCATGTATTGCTCAAAATGCTGGCAACTGAAATGAGGCAAGATAGCAGGTGTTTGCGGAATCGGAAATTGAAAATGGAAATAACATTGGAAAGCAAAAAAGGTGGAAGCAAGATGGTGATACACAATTATCGGTGGTAAGCTTTAGGTCTTCTGGGTGACCCTGTGAGACCAGAGTGGGAGGTGGGAGCCAGAGAGCTGTCGGGGGCATCCTGACTGTATAATTGAAAATCATTCAGACAGCTGTACAGTTTAACCTTGGAAGACCATGGTCTTAGTCACTAATTGATGGGTTGGCATGTACCGGCAATAGAGAAGTGAGGAATACAGTATGTGGGCAGACCATGCTGATAGTGTGAAGTCATTATGGAGCTTTTGTGGGCTAACAGGACAGTTGGTTAGAGTTAAACAGTTTGAGCTTTTAAACTTTATGTAGTTTACTGGAGGCATAAGTAGTTTATTGGAGGCATATATTATGGGATGATTATTGTGCAATCAGTGAAACAAATATGGCAACTTAATTGTAGGGTATTTCCATTCTGTCTGAATCCAAACAAGGTTACCAAAAGTCATCTAAACTTGTTTTAGAGTTGTGTGTCTTTTTTCCCCCACATTTCCATTTAACAAATGATATACATCCAAGCAAGACTTTAAATAAAGTAAACTGTATTCAATGGCCAGTTTAAACAGGGATGATACCACATTTATCAAGAATTGCCAGACATGGTATGTGTAACTTACCACAAGAAACTGTGACACTTTTCCAGGTTTTGTGGTCTGGACTGTTATCTTGTAGCGCTACCTTGTTGTTTCTGGTTGGGAAAAGCCGCCTCTTCCTTCATGGATTGGGATGCATTATTGATGGATGGCTGATTGGGAACTCAATTACACTGAGATTACTGGTCTGGCAGACACTGGGACAGCGCAATCCTGTCACAACGATTGAATTAGAGTATGGAGAGGAGGCAAAGTGTCCTTCAAAGACGCCCCTATCATCTCTACGGACCACAACCAAACTGCCACTGCCTAGTTCAGCCCCTGACAGATGACCTTCCCAACAAATGGAGCTATAACTGCAGTTTTTGTCACTAAATGTGAAAACTATGGTATAAAATAGTTTTATCAAGAAAGAAAAATGTGTAAAATTGGTGTTACTCAACCATGCACAAAAACCAAGGTTAAAATTAAAATATCTGTGTAATATTACAATTATTTTATTCTTATTTTTGCATTTTGTAATATTGTATAGAGTAGACATATATTTGCAATATGTTGGGGAGTCATCCACTTGACCAGAAAGTGCTACTGGTTGATGCCTATTAGATCCTAAATGTTGTCTGGTGTGTGTGTTGTGGCCACATATAGCATATTTATGTCCATAATCCAGGGTGTAATTTGATGTTTCGAGTGACAGCTGCTCCTCCTTTAGCACAGACGTAGACGCAATGATAGAAAAAGTGCCCGAATGTGAATGTATGTGCATAAATATTGGAATTTCACCAAAACTCATTCATATAACATGGCCCACCTGAACGGAGAATTGTGCCTCGCAGGTCGTATGCTATTACAAGTTTAATGTGAATTCTGGATCGAAAGAAGATGAGAGAAGGGGGCCTTGGCATCTGAAATGGAAGCATTCATCTTCCTCTTTTCTGTTGGTCAGCAAATGCTCTCAATGCGACAGAAAAAAGCAAGGTGAGAATAGCTGATCTCAAAAAGAAGAGAAATCATTTTATACCAGACCAAATACTGCAGCTCATTTCACCCTCAGCTACGACTGCCTATAGCTTCTATTTATTGCAATCATCACTGTAGAAATAAGAAGGTTGTCCAATTCGCCTGTGATTCTCCAAACAACAAAAACATTTATTTATTTAAGACATTTTTATGCATTTTCTAGGGCTGCACAATATCACAACAAACACGCAATGACTATGTTGCATAATCAATTACAGGAATGATATGTCTAATATTTAGGTTTGCCTTTTCACTGAGGTGATTCAACCTAATTTTTATTTTTATTTACAAGTCAAAACATCGACCACATCAGAGAACACACGCTTAACAGGACTAAACCAGAACTAAACCTGTAGTAAACAAGGACTAAACTAACACTAAACCAGGACTAAACCAGGATCTTTTGGTTAAATGTGTGTATGTAAATGTTGGTCAGGTGAAGACCATAACATTTTTGTGATAGATTTAGTTTCTTGTGTTTGCTGATATTGTGAAACTTTTTTTCTGCAGTCTTTCCTGTATAATTTGTAAAAGAAAGTGCATGTGCGATCGGGGACAAGGTTTTCCATTCCTTACGTGTCTTCATCTATTGTTGCTATGTCAGTGTGTCAGTACAAGGAAAAAGCAACTCCTGAAAGAGACCATTGTTCGACGCCCGCGTTGTCAACGGCGACCGGGCCATGGCTGGGATTAGGTGGACAACAGCCAGCTTTCAGCAGTCCCTCGCTTTGTCCAGGTTCCCTTTCCAAACGGGATGGACATTTGAGAAAAGACTCCCCGGTGAGACGTGCCCCGCCATGTTGGCCCTGTTTCACTCGAACACTGGACACAAGTACGGTCCAAGCCAAAAGGTTTTATTAAGGACTGGAGAATGGCTATTAGATCCCCAGCCATCTCTGTTGATAGAGGGGAAAATAGAGGGACCAATAGACCAATGAGAACCAATGGAGTCTGTGACAATCATGTAAGGGGAAACTAATGCCCTTTCTGGGAGCACTGGGACTGAGCAAGTACAAGTACAAGCAACACACTGAGCTACATGTTATTTCTCATTTGTACAAAAATGCATTGATTTTATTTATATGAATAGGTAAACCCTAAATTCTAAATGGTTTCATAGTCAATATGTCACTGAAGAAAGTCCTGGTAATGATACTATTATTTTATGTTCATGTGGGGGAAAAGGTTTGCTTGTTTGTGGACTATCTCACAAATTAACATGTTCATCAATTTCATGTTTAACACATGGCTGCTACCATACCCACACATGATTCATCTTCAGCTATTGAACTATCTTCCTAAATACATGGCCCATTTGTCCTTTATTATTTGGATTTTAGTAATCCACATGCTTTGCATTTCCCGATGCATTTTTCAGTTCCTGTTTTGCATTCAGATAACTAATATTGATCTTTCCTTTGCCTTCGTTATAAGTCGTCTTTTCAGAAATCTGATCAATTTCCAGTCAATGCTCTGGTGCTCCTCTCTTCCACAAACAACATCAATAGCTTCTTGTGATTGAGTCATAATTGAGTGACTTTTTATTCACACATGCCTGGACCATAATGCTGTCCACACTAAAGTAATTTGATTAGAAAATTCTTTTTACTTAAATATTATAATGTTGCCCACCTGCTTGTTTTGTCATTGTGTGCTTTCAGAGATGGTTTTGCAATAAGTGCTTATCTTAGTTAGCTCAGATAAGCACATCAGATGAACAGTAGGTTTGTCTCAAACATACTGATGTCATAAACTAACTAGGCTCACGCTATGGAACCAACAGCCACCTTAATGAGAGATGGTGTGATTTCTAAGGGTTTTTATATTGTTAACAAGTAATTAAGAGGCCCCGTCCCCAAACCATGACAAATATGGGAAGGGTCATTGACTTTTTTAATTTGTCTGGATGTTTGTGTGCCAAGTTTTATCAATTTTCTTAAAACTACATTTTTTGTTCAGTCCATAGGTGGCCCTGTTGAAGTAATTGGCATCATATTGGCTGGGGTAATGCTATGTTTCAGGAGGCAAAGTTCTAGTGCAAGTTAGAGGCTGTCAAATATTCTTTATCTAGTTCAGTGTGAGAAGATATATGACTGTCCAGAAAAGTTGAGTATGATCCAGCAAAACTTTTTGAGTTATTGCACTCAAAGGTTTAGGCATACATAAATAAATTAATAATCATTGTAGGAATACCAAAATCAATCCAGTTCAGCATCTTTATGATGTACGCGTGTATAAAGTTTGAATGTGATCCGGCAATGCGTTTTTGAGTTATTTTGTTATCAGCTACAATCTGCGGACGCGCTCGTGATTCCATAACAACGCTTTTGGCCAATATAATAAGCTATTTGAGCTCACGGCCAGGTAAAGAGGTCTACTTAATTAAGTGACAAATGTTAAAGTACAAATGCTAGGGGCTACTACCAACAAATGCCAGCCATTTGTATGCATTTTAAGTGTGAGCACATCAGTACAGGCCATTTGCATTTTATTTTTAAGATCTTCTAACAAGCTGAGTTAGCAAAACTGTGTTCTGCAGTCTATGCTCCACTCTTGAACTCTTCACATTAAAGAAAATATGGAAGTTATTTAAAATTATACATGCTTATAATTTGCAGATGACCTATTCACTGCGCATAAATGCATGTCATTATTTAAGGAAATTGTCTTCATTAAGTAAGCATTTTGCAAATGAATGTCAATGACTTGAAGCATCAAGTTACAACATGCCTCGGTAAGCACACTCCTGTTCAGCATCTGTTATCATTTTTGATCAACCTGCGCTCATTTGTCTGTGAAATAGTATTCTGAAAAAGACTACTAAAACCAGAGTAATGTGATATAAGGCCGTCTACACTTTTATACTAGATAAATAGCTATTGTGCATTTAGCTGTTTAAAAACATTTAGATTTAGCAATTGTTATATCGGCGAAACTCGCTGAACTACACTGAGTTTGGTACTTCTTCAATTAATGATAATTGATTAATTAACAAATTAATGATTTTGAGCATTTTATTGGAGCCATTACTCCTAGTGAACGTTAACCAAATCTCATAAAGTTTGGCACAGTGACTCGGGTAAGGGTTTATTTAATGGACATATGCAAATTATTACGGTCGAATATAAAATGCCTCTATAGCGCCACCATGTTGTTCATCACTGGACACACTTTATCGCAGAGCAATGAAACTTGCTACAGTGATTCTCCACATCGTGCTGAACATAAAATATTATTATGGCCCCGCCCTACAACAAACAGGAAGTCGGCCATTTTGGATTGA
>JAVQKG010031116.1:0-13570 GCA_036025885.1 Hypseleotris bucephala
TAACTTAATTAATATTCATCGCAGATGTACCCAATTTTAATCACCTCTTCCTTAAACAAGTCCTGACCATCCCTGAAAGCTTCATCCTAATCCATGCAGTAGTTTTTGAGTTATCTTGATCACAGACACACACGCACACACGCACGCACACACACACACGCCAACGCCGGCGATCTAATAGAGTAAAAAAATTAATTAAATAAAATTCTGTATGTTCTTTATAGCAATTATTGGTTTTATTGCAGGCCGCTTATTTTAAAGTAAAAGTAAAGTAAAGTGCTTTATTTGTCATTATACAAACAAGTAAATACAACAAAATTGCGTAGATCAGATTGAGGGTTAGCCTGAGCTGCTGCCAATAATGGCTGACCTGACCAACATGTTTTTAGTGGTAGGGGAAACCGGAGCACCTGGAGGAAACTTACCCAGACATGGGGAAAACATGCAAACTCCACACAGAAAGGCCCCAGCAAGCCCGGGACTCAAACCTGGGACCTGCCGGGAAGAAGGTCCCGGGTTCGAGTATGCGCTCGGACGGGGACTCGAAGCGGCAACCCACCGTTTTTTTTTATCCAGCTTTACAAAATAGATAATATTACATTGATACAAATTGGGGCTGGATTTGCCCAGTGTTTATGCTTTTACCGAAGGGTAGCCAGTTCGAATCAAAAACATATTGTCATTGTGTCCCTGGGCAAGAGGGGGTCGTAGGCAGACTGGCAGCCACGTCTCAGTCTGAACAGGTTTCTCATCACTTTCACATAATCATTTGCCTTTGACTTGATGTCTGTACAGCAGAGGAGACCTTGGAGCACTTCTGGTTGTCCTGTCCTCGGATCGTTTCCCTCTTTACTTGCCTGTCCAGCCAGACTAACCGCTCCCATAGACGGCCATTTCAGAGACTAAACAAAAAGCAGACTTGCCACTGTCAACAATGCATTTAGGGCTTTTAGGGCTGTCAGTTGCTGCGGTTTTAATGACATATCTATGTCTTTTAAAACAGAGGAGAGCGCAGTAACAAAAATCGCCCCATTTCAGACAGCATCTTGTTTGTTTTGACTAAGGGATGTAAAGCGCATCACATAAGGCCCGCCCACAGCTGATTTGGTATGGTACTTGGAAGTAGCCGTCTATAGGGGTGGTTCCAGACTAAATTTGCCGTATAGAAGAGAAGGCAAAAGTTAGTCTGGCTGGCCAGGCTACCTATTTACACTCCTAAGGTGTTGGTTAGGAGCTTTATGTACACTGTTTCTTGTAAGTAACTATACTGTATTCCTGGTTTGGGATTTACAGACCCTAAAGGCTGGTGACAGCTGGACATTGTGTACAGAACTTTGTTGTTGGAGTTAGAGGAGTTTGAGGGAATGTGGGAGGGGTTCTGTGTGGGGGGAAGGAGGCTTTGTTCTGGTCTTAGCATGTCTTTACGACTTTTAAGCATGTTTTTTTGTTTTGTTTTTGTTGATTGTCTTTTTGGGGGGTTCAATAAATGTCTTGGTAAAATCGTATAAAGATGGGCTCCAGGCAGAAGCTTCTAATAAATACATATTATTAACATTATTCTCCTGTCTTATAATAATGTTTCTCAAGGTTTCACAATGTTCATTTTTACTTGAAGTTCTTTGGAAATGTCGCAGTCTTTGTGTAGTTTATTATTAAGATTTGACAACTTCAACTTTTTCCAATGCATTTGTGTTAGAGCAGGTTTAATACATGGGAGGTTGGTGGTTTCATCCTTAGTTTCTGAGTTCTTACTGCTGCTGTGCTTTTGAACAATACAGTTCACATACTTTGCCCAAATGTATAGTTGTGTGTAGATTTTGTAGTGTGCATTGTGCAATATGGCTAGTTGGTGCATTGACTTTTTGTTTTGTCCACCCAAGGACTGCTGTGGCAACAGAGGTACTTTACCACTTTTGGGTGTGATAGGATGTCACGTTTACACTACATAAACTTTCATTACCAACGCCAGAGGCGGAAGGTTATGTGATCGTCTCCGTTGGTTTGTTTGTTACCAACGTCAGAGGCGGAATGTTTTGTGATCGTCTCTGTTGGTTTCACTCTTCATACCTGTCAGGTTATTAGACCCTAAACCAGGATTCTGGGAACATGACCCATACATGGTTTAAATTTACACGTCTTTCAAGCCTGTTTGGCAGCTGACCAAGATCTTTGGATATTTACACCCTACTTTATTCATTCCATATCCACACTCGACCTCATTTTGAGACTGTGCTTTCAGCCTTATTGATTGATATTTTGGACAAAGAGGGTTGCACATGACTTACGTGTGCCAGTGCATTACCCTTTGACTCTCCGCTAACTACACCAGTCATGTTAGATGGGTGGAGAGAGATATTTACAAAAACCTAACCCTGACACGCACATTGATTATAACATAATCTTCTTTCACAGCACTCACTTAACAGACACAACCCTTCACATACACTTAATTTACACTTGCTCACTTCAACAGCACAGACACACTCCAATTGCACTGCATCACCACTGCATCATTTGAACACCACTCCAGCAAGGATGGATTTCTGAGAGGTAGCGCAAAGGAATACAGAGTCCCTGGTTGACGGTTTGTTCCGTTTTGACGGTGATGTGGGAGCCTTTTTAAAGGCTGACGATTTTTTTGCGCAGGGTGCACTACATGTACCTGCCTGAGTCGAGGGGGACCCACGCTCCCAAGAGGCAGTGGCCGATGCTGAAAAAGCACCTGAGATTGGCCAACTACACAAAGGAGGTGCTGGAAGAGTGGACCTATGTGCATGGAGTGCATCTGGCTTTTGTGGACGGGGGATAGATGCTCCATCTTTCTTAGTGTCCGCAAAGCAAGACACAGGCACCACGGGAGATCCTGACAGACAAACAGGGCCAAAGGCTGACAGAACTCTTTGCAGCCCTTGTGTCCTCTGGGTTTTCAAATGCCCTGAAAAACCTGCCTCCTCAGGAGATGGCCAGACCCACGATACGGGGTCTGCGCTGTGGACCAGGACTTTATTCTTTCCATCTTGGACCAGGTAGTAACAAACACCCTAGTCCCATCTGGCCTCATGGTGTTGAGGACTATGTCCAAGTTTGGCGGAAAAGACAGAGCTCCCCTGCGCCTACTGGACACATTCCAGAACACGGAATGTCTGTCCGCCCTTTCTGTACAAGTTGCGGTCTCCATGTGGGACGAGGACCCAAACGTGGACCTTACATGGTCCCGTTATGGCCTCAACCACATGTGTGGCCGCAATGGACAGATATTCACCAATCTGTCGATCCATGAGTCTGCCAACTACCAGTCCCAACTGAACAATAGGCCCATGGATTTGGACAGGCAGGTCTGGTCTGTGTTCAGGATTGGTGAGGGTGGACCCAGGCTCAACTTTCTCCAGCTGTATTGTGACGCACCGCATGATCCCCAAACCCCTTTTTATAAACATCCGGTGAGTGGGGTCATTGTGACATGCGGTGTGTTACACAAAAACACCACAAGAGCTATGCTCCACCGGGCCCAAGAATACATGGCACACTTTGAGGACCTGAGGGATAAGAGTCTCTATCAATTCCTTGCAAGGGTGGAAGGTGTCCTGTATTTTAATGAGGTGGAGTACCCGGACATTATTCATCCTGAAGACTTAATAGACCTCACAGCACTGAAGGACCTACTGCAAGACCAGGCCATGCTGCCCTTCAGAAATGTCCGTGGACAAGGTCTCCACTCAGTGCCCTGGGAGGTGATGCAGTACCTGACCACGTCACTGAGGGAGACCTTCGAGGCAGGAAAACTGGAGGGTGGCTATGACAGCATGTGGCGGGCCTACCAACTGGAGCTTGCCCTGGAGGAGTTCTTTCATGGAGCCACTCGGAGAAACCAGGACTGGCGCTTCAGCATTAGCCTGGGCACAAACTCCACCCATGAATATAGCCGGTCTTTTCAAAGGGGGTTCTTGGGTCTGGCACCCTGGTCCGCCGCCAGTGTGGGCTGCAGTCCTCCTCCCGTCCGCAACTGGACAGCTGTGGACACACAGGTGATGATGGTTTACCGTATTTTCCCCCTCTCCAATGCCCTCAGGGCAAACGATGTGGTGTTAGGAGAGGAAATGGTTTTGTGTCTTCTCAAAGACATTTATGAGAGGAACGAAGACATCCCTGTGCCCCTGATGCAGGGGAAGGAGGAGAAAGTCGTCTCCATGGACTCCTTGGATTTTGAGGAGCTCGCTACACTGTAAAATGGGCTTCATCAAAAATTTAGATTAACACCACCAAGTGTACATTATAGTTGACTCAGTGTTGTTAATTTATTCAGCTTTCAAAGATAGTTGTCACAATATGATAATTTTAATCAATTTAAATTCTTCTCTGAGTTCAGCAAACTAACATGAATATGTTAACATAACTGCACAAGTTAGTTGTTTGTAATTGTGAATGCATTTTATCTTAACTGTTTGTTTTAATTAAAACAATTAAACTTTATTAGTTGATATAACTGCATCAGTTAGTTGTTTCAACTTTTCAGTCTGTTTCATCTAAATTATTTCTCAGTCAAGTCAATTCAGATATATACATTGACATTAATATCCATCAAGTGAAACAAACATCTTCAACTGTGAGAATTTGTATCAAGTCACATTTATTATTTCACTGGCACAGCATGGAACAAAGTGTTATCAAGCTTGGTACACTGTAGTTTAAAATTGCAAACTATTACTTTTGGAAAAAGGACATTGAAAGGCCAAAACTGTGGAAAAGATCAGATATACAGTAAGATACACAATATATATACAATAATAAGGGGATAAAGCAATACAATTATGTAAATAATAATAATAATAAATAACAAATTTAAAAAAGCGCACCTTTCTGAATGGGCTGTACCACCACAGCCAAGTACAGGACAATGGGAACTACAATTAAGAAAAAACAATGTTAGTTTTATTGCTTAGTAATGTGTGCATTCTGACTAACTTTCTTTGATAAAGTGCTAACATTCTATGACAAAGTGGGTCCACGGCATTTTCTCTGTTACAACCAAAGTTTAATTTGCCTTTAACAATTTTTCTCTGTGCGTTTTAGATGGGAGTAAATCATATAACTACTACAAGCACCAAGCACGCATCAAACTGTTCTATCTTTTCTAACAAGCTACACAACTTTGGTTTGTTTGGCTTAAAATATTGATAATTAGTGAATGCAACAAAAAATAGGCCCCAGAAGTTAAATTTAGGTTTGTTCATGTCAGAGGACACTGTGCTGAACAGATACTGCCGTCAGTTATATGCCAATCTCTGAACCATATTGTATCTGTTCTCTGGCAAATCAAAATGTATGGGTTGTTAGATTATGCTTGATTGTAGTTTTGCTGTAATCTCAAATCTGTCAAACATTGTCTTTAGTTTGAACAGGTAGTGTTTGCCCATGTGCAAAGAGTGTTGATCAGGGGTCAAATGTCAGGTCTTGGGCATTTAAA
Source organism: Hypseleotris bucephala (assembly GCA_036025885.1). Taxonomy (NCBI): domain Eukaryota; kingdom Metazoa; phylum Chordata; class Actinopteri; order Gobiiformes; family Eleotridae; genus Hypseleotris; species Hypseleotris bucephala. The sequence continues at coordinate 5,465 of JAVQKG010031116.1, forward strand.
GATTTAAGAGAGGTGTGACTGATGTGTGTTTGCTCACAAGAGATAAAGCCCTCCGTCTTCAGAGTCTGGGGTGGACGAAGCAGGGTGGGACGAAAAAACTCGAGAAAAACAAACACTTTTAAATAGGGCCCTTTCCTTCTACAGAGGATTAAATGGGACGTCCGGTCTGAGCACCTCCCCCAAACACACTTCCCATGTCCCCCTGACTCAACCGAGCGGCGACCCATGTGTGACAGCCCACATCAAACAACTACCATGACCCCTTCTATCTGCCTAGATCACAGAATAGACTCATCCATTGTTTGATGCCTATTGTCAATTTAAAACTGCCCTGATTGTCTGACAAAAACAGCACAAAATCTATTTATATATTTCTCTCATTTTGTCATGTTTCCTGTAGTGTTGACATGTCCTCTGCCTCCACTTCCTCTCTCTGACCTGCTCTGCTGCTCTTCTTAAAAAAGTAATTACATGTGTTTTGCCTTAAACCAAAAGCTTTTTACAGTGTTTTGCAGAGAGAACAATTGATCTATTCACTATGTACTGTACTCAGAGTGTCCCTCATTGAGCTATTGTTTACAGTTAAGATGTTTTTGTTCACCTTTGTGAATAGGAGCAGTGTCTCAGAAGGTAGAGCCAGTTACCCACTCTTGGCAAGGTGGTAGTTTGAGTCCCACTCATTGAGTGTATATAGGGGCAGTTGTGTCCTTGGGCAAGACACTTTACCTATCCATTTTATGTATAAATGTGATGGTTGAAATGACCATATATGTGGTGTGCCTGCCATACCTGAGCTAGCTTTCCACCACCAGTGTGTGACGGTGGAGTAAATAAATAATGAACTCAATTGTAAAGTGCCTTGAAAAGCGCCATATAAAACTGATGCATATAATAATAAATCATTTATATTTCCTCTTTGCAGACTCCTATTCAGCAGCGGGCAGCGAGGGCAGTATCTCCACCTCTGTGGCGTCTCTGCCCCCTCAGGCTTCAGGCAGCTCGGCCCCCAGCTCCCCGAGCTCTAGGCGGTCAGTGAGCACTCTGAAGAAATGGCTCACAAACCCGGTACGAAAGCTCAGTGCCGGGGCCACAGCTAAAGGGGAGCGCCAGGTCCAAAAACTGGACGGAAAACCACCACCTCTACCACCTCATCCCAGTCAGGACCTGATCAGCCCTCTACCGCCTGATGACAGCTTCACAATCCTCCCCATGACACACACTCTAGTGAGCAATCTTCTTTTGATTTCAAGTGGTTATGGATGTATGCAACCTTTAAGTAATGTTGGGTTTATTACAAGACTTAGATTGGTTTATAACGACAGGAGTACATAAACATCTCAACGTCATCTGATCAACTGGCCTGAGCTGTGACGTCACTGACCAATTCAACATGGCAGACCATAACAGTTTTCTGTGAATAAAAATAAAATATAAATAATTTAGGGGAGTCTCAGGAACTAAACTATAATGCATGGTGTTATTTATTTGAAATTTGATCCTGACAGCAATATCTATGTTGTGCTAGCTGCACTAAAATTCATATTTATCTAGTTAAACATGCATGCAATTGCACTATATCTATTGAAATACATTTTTGACATTTCCGGAATCAATATGTCTCAGCAAAAGGACGTGAATGCACACAAATTGGGTAAATAAGTAGAGCTGTTGGAGAAAACTGTCCAACATGCTCTTGAAAGCAGCAGTAGGTCAGATCGTCACCAGTAGGATCAGCATTATTTGGCTCGCTTTTTGTTTTGGCTTCTTTCTTAATATATTTTAATTCAGCAGGTCTAATCTAATAAATTAAATGTGAAACATCTAGAGCATGTTTATAACAGCCTTTCCCAGTCAGCAGGACAGTCTTGTTACAGTGTTGAAGCGTTGAGCAGTATGTTCGATGGCAGGTGGCACAGATGTTACGTAACTGTGTGTGCGCTGGCTCAGCCCTAAGGAGCCCACTGTACCATGAGGTTTGACTCACATGCTCTGCTATGTTCTTCTGCACGCTCACCACACTGTGCATTAGAGGTTCATGATATATATATGGAAAAAACATGTGATAACTATCAGTGTTGTAATAACAATCATATTGGTGGTATTTGACTAACCCACGCAACAATATACAAGTAATAGTAACAGGTCTGGACTCACTGGGGGCTGGTCTCACTTTAAGGATCAGTTTGTAGAATTGTGTGAATGAGAGATGAGTGGTTTGCAAAATATTTTATTATTATTATTATTTATTTATTTATTTTTTGTGGCAATAACATACATTAATTTGAGGAATTTATGTAATTTTCTGTCAGACGAAAAATCATAACATCATGCAATATATTTAGTTCCTTGCTTTTTTTGTTACAATATATCTAAATACATTTGCAAAATATTGTGCAATCGTGCTGTAGAAATGTAGAAACTGCATCATCATAACAACACCATGTTTGTGTTCCAGGAATGGAAAGACGGCCTGGCGAGTCCTGAGGATCTGTCCCCGGCCACACTCCAGTCTCCCAGCTACATCACAGACTCTCTGATCGGCTGCACATCAATACCAAACACACAGGTAAGCTCCAGTCACTTACAACAAACATGACTCTTTACACACATATGTCCTGTAATGACACCTAACATTTGAACAGACTGACAAAAGGTGCCTACTTCAGCTTTTTGTTTTTTCAATCTTCCATCATCAAAAAAATTCTGTCACAATGCACAATACAATCTTCTACATTCTATTTTATATACTTGATTTAAGTTTTACCATTTTTTTTATATATTATTAACCACAATGTAATGGCTAATTTATTAGAAATCCTGCTAATTCAGTGTTATGGCCTGATTATTCATCCGCATTTGCATCTCCTCATCTATGACTGGATAATGGGATATTCTCGTTCCAGTGGACAAAACCTAATAAATGTAATAAAATGTCCAGTGACTGCGAAATTTCTACCGTCTCATATTGTTAGTGGAAGTGATGAAGACAAATCTGCTGCTGGCACTAATAACCCAAAAACTCAATAATAAACAAGAGTAATAAGAAACTGGGCACACATGCACATTCAAGCAGCACAGTGTAAATGAATAAAAGAGTTGCTCAGAGCAGATCAATGTTCCCAGAGCACCGAAGGCTACATTATGACAATAACCTGTGTGATGCATGAGTCACATTGAGCGTATTACAAAAGGACATGCCTGGAGATAAAGAGGGAGAAGCACGAAACGGCAGATGTGATGAAATCTCACTCCTTTTGTTGGTGCGGACATACGCTTTCATTTTCACTTCAAACGCTTGGGCTCTGGCAAAAACACATATCGAGTTTTGTGTCCCTTTCTGCTCATTATTAGTGGTACAAAAACTAGATGAAACTATTTTAAAGAAACTGTATTATGCCTTTTTATATTTAGATTGGACTTTCACATTATTATTTAAAACTTTAGGTACATGTCTATTAAAGAGCCCCCTGTTCTCCCACTCCCATTTCACTAAGACAACAAATAATTTAAGCAATGGAAAGTAGTGGCATGGTTTCTTCATCTATGTACGCAGTGTAATTGGGTAGTTTCATCTCCTGAGAAGGTTGTTGCCTCAGTTTATAGGATTCCTTAAACTTAGAAAAGTTGAATTATACATTTTTTAAGCTGCGGAAATATCACACTAATTATGTGGTAGGGATATAGAGAAATGTTTCAAGTTGGTGCTTCCCATTGTTGTCTGAACCAAAGCACTTAAATGTCTAATTTGAGTCTTAACAATGCATCAAGGCCATTAATGTGGTTACATCATGTGGATGAGGTCAGTACTGTGGTTTTACTGCCAATCAGAAGTGGGGTAAAAAGAGGTAGACAGATTTATTTATGTACAGCACTGCGCAAATGTTTAGGTGTTAAGTGTTAAGAAATACAGTAAAGTGACAATGATTTCAAAATTATTTTTATTGATTGTTTTGTCCTAAAATGCAAAGTGAGCAATAAATTAATAATGTTTTATGTTTTGGGTCAGCATCTGGATTTAGTCTGGAGTTATCATTAAAAGACAGAAAAATATGAGCAAGGAAGAAGGAAGAACCTACCTGTCGCTCAAAAAAGTGAAGAAAATGTGTGGTTTAGATGTTTGTTATAAATGTTCACTTTTGTAAATTTGCCAATATGAACTAAAAATGTTTTGAAAAGTATTTGCTGAAAAACATGTCATCAAATCTTTACTTTTTACTCTAATGCAAATTATCCCCCCTTAGCTATGGGCTAACACCTTCATTTTGGCTATTTGGGGCCTTTTTCAATAGACGTAACCTAAACTCAGGGCTATGTTTAGCCACCTTTGTGAGTTTGGTTTGTGATCATATGTCAAAGGATACTGAGCCACGGTATATATCATAATATTTACCCGACTATTATACAAATATTTCTCTCAGATGAAAAACATCGTTGTTAAAAAAATCGTTGGCAGAAATAGTGACAGAGTTATTTTTCTTTAAGGATCATGACAAAAGGCAGGATAACAATGCAACAATGCAAAGTATCAGTTTGTAGTACTATGGTTTGTACTATGGTTTACAAGATCAGTGAAGTACTTTGCAAAATATAACAGCTCTGACATGATTGTGAATAGTAGAATGCATTCCATATGTTCACGTTTGTTTATTGGCATGACTTCCAAGCCAGCAATGTCAGCATCCACAATAGTCTAAATGATAGCCATAGAGTTTGGAGTTTTTTAGTTTGTTTGTTTTTTGTCATTTGATCTAAACTTTAACTTCATAATCCTGATGTCAACACCTATCGGATTAGCATGAAAGCTAATTACCTAACTGTATGCCTTCAAACGTGGCTATTTGTGCTGTACTGTATATGTCAAAATATTACATAACATTTTTAAACACTAGCTGGGTTTATTTTGTATCTATTTTTTCTGATTTAATCCTAAGCCCTTGTATTGTTTTATAAATCTAGTATACAAATTCTAAAAGTAAAACAATGTAGTCACTTTAAGTAGGTAGATTCACATAGCTAATAACAATGTAGCATGTTAGTTTTTAGTTAAAGTGTTGTCTGATTTTGCATGGCCTTCTGCTGGGGAAAACAAACCTCACAACAGTGGGGGGAAGACAAGGAGATTCTTTTTCCTGTGGGCTTTGCCACGGCACATCTGGAAGTAATCAGGGAGCCGGAGAGACCTGTCAGCCAGACCGGAGCGCTCCTAGCGGGGCAAGACGTGCTGGGGGAGCGGGGGTCTTTCTGGAGCCTTTCTGTCTCTGCCTTCCTTTTTTCTCTGTACAACTTTACCTTGTTTTGTTTTTCTTTCCCACTTGTATCCATTAAAACAGAAAGCTCTACAGTTCAGGCATTCAAAACACAGCAGGTGATCAGTTTAGGTTGAGTCTAAAATGTCTATTCCATTTTTCTGTTTGCTAACATGTCTGTCTTTTCGTTGGTCCATTTATTTCTCCAGATAGCAGTCTGCCATTGGGATTATGGCTATTTTTGGCTGCAATTGTGTGTATGTCTTTAAGGTGGAAGGTTCTGCTTCACTACAGGACACATGGATTTGGCCGAAGACAGATGGCAGCTCCCATAAGTTAACACAGTAAAGACAAAGTAAACAGCTGTCGAGAACAACAGGGCTAAATTTAGAGGACTGAGACAGACAACTAAGTCAGGACAGAAAATAGACGTAGCGGTAGATGGGCCCTAAGTGTGCTTATTGTCAACGTAAAATAGGTTACACAAACATGAGCCTGGTCCTCAGCTGCGAGGCATGCATCCATTGAGTTAGTGATGATTTCAGGCCAGGACTTTTTGTGTACAATAACTCTAAATTTAAACCGGGACCCCCTACAGGAAATGATATCAATTCCAGGAAGAGGTTTAAAGAAGGAGGTCATGAATATACTATACACAAATATCGATTATATCAGTGCAACCCAGAGCTTATCCTGTGTGTATTACTGCTGCTATCACACGCCAACAAACGTACATGGTATTTCTAAGTTAAAATATGCCCCAAAGCAGGATCTTTCAATATAAAGCACTTCCTTAAACGCTGTTACATTATTATTACATTATTTAAAACAATAATAACATATACATTCCAAATACGAATAAGCAAACTGACTCTATACATATTCAGACTATATAGACTAGACACAAAAAGTTAGAGATCTTTGCTTTCTGGGAAAATTTGTGTAAAATGGAAAATGAAATTGCAATGATACAGTGATATTCTAGCTATAATGTAGTAATGTATAGCTTACATTGCATTTTAGGACTTCTTTTGAAATTTAACCAGAATGTAAAATATCCATAACTTTTTGTGACTATTATAAAAAATGTGCAAACTTCCCCCACTTATTGTAAATACAGTGGTAAAAACTCATATCTTTGAAGCCAATTGGTAATAATTTTCCTCAATATTTGTGTTAACTCTCAAAACTCTACACTTTCTCCTATTTGCCCTTGTTTTCTTGTAGTAGAATTTCAATAAGCATTAATATTGGCACAAAAATAACACTTTAATTGCCGTCACCAGCAGCTATTGTTAGTGTCCTTGAGCGTTGAAACCTGTTGCTGTCCAGCTGATGTTTAACAGCACGCATCATTAACGGCAACCATCTCCTTATCATTCAGCCTCATGTAGCCGGCCACTCACTGGTCACTGTGGCAACCTGCATCATTATCACCTCTATCAGCGGTTCCCATCACTTTCTTGTTTTATTTCCCGCAATATGCTCACCGCCGCTGACACTGAATCCAGCACAGGGCTGTAAATCATGACTCAAATATATCGCTGTTAAGTTATCTGTAAAATCAATAATACTTTTCCTTTTAATAAGAGAATTAAACTTGAAGTAATTGTCCAAAAACGAAATAAAGCACACAGCTCTCTCCATTTCAATCCTCGGTACAGTAATAATGCATTCGTGAACAAGCAGTTTATAGATACTTAATTAACACAGACATTTACAATTTTGCATAGATTTACACAAGGTTTTAACATAGGAATAAAACATTACTAACAGTATTTATAACTCAATGGTGTTTTCTTAATGTAGTAATGCTTTATAAATGATAAATTAACTAGTTATTAACGCTTTACTAATACTTAATTAATGCTTTATTACTGTGCAGTTATTCTAAAGCGTTACCCAATCTTAAATTTGAGTCTATGCGAAGTCTTCGTTTAGTGCTAGTTTAGTTCTAGTGAGGTTTAGTCCTGTTTTTTAGTCCTGTAGTCTTCTTTTTCTGCCTAAATTTAAAATACTAAGTTTTGTTGAAGTTACAATGTCAAAAAGCATATCCTTATATCGTCAACACCCAACATTACTTTTAATTATATACTAATTATATACTTTTCTAATTATATTGCACAGCTCTAGTACAAAGAATGGTACATACCTGGTAACCCTTGTAAATGATTTGTCTTTGGGTCCATCTGTCTTTACAGGACACCCAGTCCACATGTGCCGGGCCAGAAGACAGCGCCTCAGTCATAATGGATGATACCTCGAGCCAGTCTTCAGCTGTGGCAGACACTGAGGAGGACAGAAAAAGTGCCTTAGAAAAGAGCATGTATGTGTTTTGATTTAATATTTTCATAAACCTAACATTTAGTTTATTATTGTCTCTAACTACCGTTTTGACAACATTAGAATACACTTTTCAGACTTTTTAGGAACATCATTAGTAAACTGGGATCTATAAAATGTGGGATTTGAATTTAGATAATGTGCTGGATTTGCCTGTGGCTACAACACCTCGTAACTAGAACAATTGTTTTCCTCGTCTTCTCAGGTATGTACTAAAGGAGCTCATTGAGACGGAGAAGCACTATGTAGCAGACCTAAGCTTCATAGTTGAGGTAAGTACAATTCAAAACTTTACTATTACAAATGATTCACACATTTCCAGTCTACTGTTTTTAGATAGGTTTAATGAATCACTCTGCCCTTTAAAGTTATCACTGGATACTATTTTTCACTTCCCCATACCTCGGCTCATGAGATTGGCCAATACTAATATGATACCTGCACATAAAAACATTACAGCTGTAAACACCAACCCTATATTGATTACATTATTTTAATACTTTCATGAAAAATATGA
>JAVQKG010031158.1:0-14812 GCA_036025885.1 Hypseleotris bucephala
AAAACTAAATTAAAATCTGCTGTCAAAATTAACACTGAAACAACAGTAGCTCATAATGCTAGAAAAGTACAATTACTGATAGTCAACCTGGTTAGTGTGTGTTAATGTACTGTATAATAGTATGTGAATATTGTCCCAAATACATAGCGGTATCTCCAGTCCTCTTCTTCCAAGGTGCAGTCCTAGCTCATGTTTCCCAGGGACGTGTCACTTGCTTCAGGGGTGAGGAGGTAGAGGAGGGGGCCCGGGGGTTTGGATGGAACAGGAATGACAGACAGAGAGAGACTAATGAGTTTTCACACACTCAATACTGTTACATAAAGCTAAGAAGCTGATGTGGAATATGTGCTCAGACATGTTGGACTGGTTACTTAAGAAGTGTCAATTCACTTATATTGAGAGACACACCTATCTACTGTATATACAACTAAAGGACACCTATCATAACTATAATAGACTTAAATGACTGTGAATGTAACTAAATTAGGTTCCCTTGGTCTTTATGTAGAAGCAAACACAATGAAGTCACAAAAAGGTAAGGGATATTTTACTTTTAGCATATTATAATATATTTTAGTAATCAGGAAACTAGAGCAATTACAACACATTACTTTGTATCTAAAGAACATTGTGTAATTTCAGCTGATTGTCAAATATCCCTAACTTTTTGTGACATACAGTAGCAACCAGAGGTGGGTAGTATTGAGTTCCATTTACTCAATTACATTTACTTGAGTAACGTTTTGAAGAAATTGTATACTTAGTAGTTTTACTTCTACTTGAGTAATCTTATTTGGCACTAATAATTATCTTAGCTTTTACGTTTATTACATTCGCCTACATCTACGTATGTTATATACATTTTGCTTTATTATTTATTATTATATCAGGGAAACGCAAGAATCGTGTTCAGCGATATTATGGAATCACATTCGTACACAGCCTAGAAGGTCATTGGTGTTATAGCATTTGATGCAGACGCGTGGGGCGTTTTGCCAATATACACTTTGCTGTTGTGTACAAAAGTGGGGGTCTAGTTAATTAATATGAATACTGGCATTGTTACAGTATAAATGACAATGCACTGTATCACAAATGAACCATCCAGATTAGTAGATTCATTTGGTTATAACTTCATTTCACAAATTGATTTTTTTACTGCCACATTGCCCACCCCTACTAAACCCACCTCTGATAGCAACAAGTAAGCTACAAGCAGCAAGTGGACCTGTGCAGTAGTGAACATTTTAACAAGTAATGGATCCTGTATATAAAGAAGCTTCCCTGCTACATATTGATGTGTATGTAAATGAATTTTTACATTCAGTTTTACATTCATACAGTCCTCACCTGCCAAAACTCCACAATATTAACACAAATGAGATGCAACAGCAAAAGGTCACAACACAGGACACACAAAAACACAGCACCAACTACATGCAATAGTAAATGGACACACATATACACAATAAAGAAATCATACAACACATTATCAGTGTGTTTTAAAGTATAGGTTTTGGAGCAGACAGAGATATTGGCAGGGGTCCCACACAGATTAGCTTTAATGATTATGTTGCGTGGGGAGCGAGTTTATGAAGACTTGTGAAGCGGCAGGTGCTTCTCATACGCTGTGGAGAGGAGGGCATTTAAAATGAGGAATCTACTCTATCTCCACAACAGTCTGAATCATGCCATAAAGATAGACTACCATGACAGAACACTTTTACGATCATGTAAAAGGTAGTGAGTTGTAGAAGAAACTTAACCACAACATAGGTTTAACTTAGGGATGCACCGATACCGGATCGGATATTGGTGGCAACCAGGCCAATCCGGTGGACTGGTAAATGTGGCCGATACTGGAACCGATATCATTTATTATACTTTTTAGGATCATCTGGTCTTAGTTCTATCAATTTTTGGTTTAATATTTTTTGATAATACCACGCCTTTAGATATCGGGTCTCGGTCGATCCACAAAGCCCAAAAATCAGGATCGGTAAAAAACATCAAACAAAACTCAACATCAAACAGTACACACATGTATCTTTAAGAGTGTGTTGTGTGTCCTGTGTTGACTGACCTGTGCTAGAGCCCACAGTCCCAGAGGCCACACCTGGAGGGCCTCCACTCACCAGCAGAGCCTCCTGGTTCTCAGCCAGAGCCTGTTTGGCCAAGTACCTCTCCCTCTTCATCTTCAGCTCCAGAGACTCAGGGACGTCTGGTACGATCCAGTCTATGGCCCGCAGCACAAAGAACACCACATGCTAAGAGACAAGACAGGACAATGTAGAATATTAGCAGAGAACAACAAAGGAAGTGTTGTGGTCTAATTATTAGGATATAGATGGACAAAATCAAAGTCTAAGTCAAAGTCATACAGAGGATCAAAATGGTGTTTCTCTCAGACCCAGGGTGCAGACAAAAACATTTAAGACACATTATACAATCTACAAAACTACAAATCTCACGTAAAAAAAAAAAAAAAAACTAGAAAGCACTCGGAGAGAGCATACCGACGCCAGGACAGCTAATTTCCCCTCTGCAATGTTTTCAGAACTGTAATTGGTGATTGTGTGATTTCTAAGGGTTTTTATATTGTAAACCAGCAATTAAGAGGCCCTGCCACAAATCATGACAAATATGGGAAGGGTTCTATTTGACTTTTGTGATTTGTGTGGATGTTTGTGAAGGATGCTTTTGTCGTGTTTTATAAATTTCCCTAAAACAACCTTTGGTATTCAGTCTGTAGGTGGCGCTATTGAGGTAACTGGCATCATATTGTTCATGTGTGTACAGTGGCGGGGGGTTAATGTGACGTTTCAGCTGTGACCCTAATCGGGCAAAGTAGTTAGAGGCTGTCAAAGATACCAGAATTCCCAATTTCAATCCAATATGGCCAACTTCCTGTTTGTTGTAGGGCGGGGCCATAATAATATTTTATGTTCGGCACAATGTGGAGAATCACTGTACCAAGTTTCATTGCTCTGTGACAAAGTAAAGGTGTCCAGAGTCCCATAGGGGTCATAAACATGGGGGCGCTATAGAGGCATTCTTTATTAGACTGTGATAATTTGCATATGTCCATTAAATAGACCCTAGCCCCGATCACTATGCCAAACTTCATGAGATTTGGTTTATGTTCACTAGGATTAATGGCTTAATTAAAGTTCTCCAAGTAATTATTAATTAATTAATCAATTATTATTTATCATAGAGGCACCAAAGTCTACATAGGTCTGTGTCTTCATTATATGTAACTGCCCAGAAAGTTAGAAGTAGATCTGGCAAAAACTGTTTCAGTTATAGCATTTAAAAGTTTTCGCTTAATTAATTAATAACTTAATTAATTAATAGCTTAATTAATATTCATCAGAGGTTATTTTAATCACCTCTTCCTTAAACCTGTCCTGACCTTCCCTGAAAGTTTCATCCAAATCCGTGCAGTAGTTTTTGCAGAATCTTGATCACAGACACGCACACACACGCGCACGCTAACGGAGGCGATCACATAACCTCCTGGCATCGGTAAAAATAAATAAATACAACATAGAACAGGGTCAGGTAAAGCCATTTGTAAAATGTCTCTCTCTTTTTTTTTTAGGAAACTTACTTTCATATTTAATTGAAAGAAGGGGCAGTAATTTCTCACACAATTAGCAATGGCCTGAAATTACTGAATAAACTATAGCTACTTCTAAAAACATCAAATCATAAACTTACTCAAAATCAAACCAAATAACTTACTCAAATGGGATATCTCAATTGCATTTGAATAATACATGCAAATATATTCAAATGTGAAAACTGAATTACTATGATTAAAATTTCACATCTTGTACCTGGTTCATGAGCGGCAAAGGTTTATCCACATCTTTCTGTTTTTCTTTTGCCAGATCCTTTAACATCTGCCTCAGCTGCTCCTGGTAGTCCTTCACTTCACCTGTCTCTTCTGACACAAGCTTTAGTCACCCACTGAACATAACTGGGACAATAATTAATGTAGGGTTTAGACCATTTCTCACCTGCTTCAGGGCGGGTCACATACAGTGGTCTATTGGATGATAACAGTGGATTTTTCAATAGAGAAGGGTCCTCCTCACTCTCAGTCAAAGCTAGAAATAAGTACATTATTAAGTAAAGACAAATTATATGTATTTATTTTGATTTTCAATCATAATGTTAATATGAACCTGGAGGAATGTGCAGGCGATACAGTAGTCGTATTTTCTCATTCAGCTCTTCACAGTATAAAGTGTCTAGGGAAAAGAAATCTTAACTATTTCATCTTCACAATTTGGACCAAAATGATACAAAAATATACAGTATCTATTACAGTTAAGCCATTTTGTGTTTTATAGTTAAAAGGGACCTACTCTTCACTCTTTCTATCATCACATTTTTAAATATTTTTTAAGGAAAGCTGTAACAACTATAAGCCTAGATATTCGGAATTGTTTTACTAACCAGTCTGACTGTATCTACATTACAAAAGTCTATTCTACATACCTTAAATGTACTATAATCAGCTTTTTTCAGTTTAGACATTAAAATAAAGAAATATTTTATTCTCTCACTAAATATGATCAATCTTTGTCCCATTAAAATTGTAATCATTCAGTGGTGGTATGTTATCAAATTTCAAATTTCAAATCAAAGCATCAAATCAAAGCTTCTTGTCTTTCTTTTCACACACTCACCTAACCAGCCGGCGAACTCCCTGAAGGACACAAGGTTATGGTGGCCCTGGTCGAGGAGAGTGAAAGTGCGGTTGGCCAGTGTGTCTGAATGCTGCTCTGAGCTGATGGACCATGGCACCAGGAGAGAGTACAGGCTTTTAAACTGAGGTCTGTCCAGTCTGTACTGTCTCTCTGTGAACGACCGGCCCATGTCCGTCTGACGCCAGGAGGCCGCTTCTGCTGCTGCCACTGAGCTGCTGTCGCCCCAGTACAGGCTGACCAAGTGCTCTGTCTGTGTGTGTAGGAGAAGAGATTACTTAAATTATCAATGTTAGCTTTTTAGTCATTTTTTTAAATACTTGTTAAAGGTGGCCAATTTATTAGTTAGAAAAATCAATGATTAGCTAAAACAGCTTATTAAAAGGAATTTACGTTTCAGTTTTGATATAAACACTGAGATTTGTCACTTCCCACCCCCAGCTACTCAAACTTACGCAGCTTAGAGAGCAGTAGGAGCAAGGTCAAAAAATGAGTGAGCTGTTTTGGTTTAGAAGAAATATGACTAAGTACTGATAAAATTACTAAAAAAAATGCACAGAAAATCACTCCAATTATGTTTTTGATGACAAAACAACATTATAACATGGTACAAAGCTCCAAAAGTTAAATTTGCATGATGGGCTCCCTTTAAAGTTAAAAGCGTATTTACTAAAAAACATAACTCACCAAGGAAATAACACAGAAAATAATCAATAATTATTTCACCAGCCTAAATGTATGGGTGACACTAGAGTAAACTTACCTTGAAAAGATCATAGGCATTAGATAAATTCTCTGGAGACATGGACACTTCAGGAGTCACAATTCTCAACTGTACACAGACAGCAGAGAAGCATTAGCATTACTATAACATACCATTAGTAGTAGTAAAAAGATTAAATGAGATGAAGAAAGTACTAACAGCGTTTTCTTTGGTGATGTCTTCATGAGCCTGCAGAACCTGGATCCTGTGATGACAACGAAGTCTCTCAATCTGCTTCACCGTCAGATCTCCAAATTTCTGACAAACAGAAATGACCGATTATTGTGTTTATAATTCTCAAAATAATGAGATGCCCCACTTAGTAATGTTATATGAACTTCTTAGATAATCAACAAGACAATAGCCTTCATTTAAAGTCACTCTATGTATACTGTATGATCAAATAATAAAGCGTGTGTTCTCTCACCTCGTAGGACTCGTTGATGAGGTCAGTGATGTTGGTGTACCTGACAGCAGGAGTATCAGACTGACTGTGAGTGTCCTCTGTACAGGGAGGAGAGGGGACACAGGTGGACTCCTCTATCCCAACCTGCTCCAAAAAACTACACAAAACACACACAGGATTAAGGGCTTTGAGGTCGGTGTGAGCTTCCCAAATCCTGACACTAAAATGCTGAAGAAAATTATTGCTAGTTGTGGTCATAACACATTTCCAGTTTTTCCCATTAAAAGTGTCCCACGATAGTCTAATTTTATCCCCAATAGTCAGCTTGAACACAGAATAGTATAATATACAGTATATGCTTGTATTTTTTGCTTGCTTTATTAGTATAGATATTAAAAAGTAACTACACTCTTTTCTATTCTATTCTACCACATTGAATGAAAGGGTTTAACTAATAGTCATCACTGCCATCATAGTCTCAAAGGAAATCCACTGGAAAACTGCATTACATTAAACTAACAACCAATATTAGGTAACTACATCCAACAGGGGCTGAAGTAATTTTTTAAGAAAGCAGCCTTACAGAATACATATGTAAATTTAACCTTACCCAGTGAGTATCATGAGTGCCTGTCCATCATCAGTGCTGGTGCAGAGCTGAGCAGTGTTAGCCTCCAGTACGGCCAGTCCCAGCTGAAATATGGCTCTCATTCCACTGAAGAAGAAGCAGTCGACCACACAGACCGCACTGTGGAAGGGAAGGACGCTGAGGAATATGGTGAGGAACCAGGACAGAGACACAGAGGAGAGAGAGGAGAGGTCCGGGAAGTGTTCAGCCAGTTCAGGCAACCGCTCTCGAATCAACTCCTCAAATACAGACTGGTCCACCTGAGCTCCTGTGGGCAGAACAGAGAAATATTTAGAAGTAGTTGATTTATTTGGTTTAGCTTTTTCTTAAGTATACCTTGCGATTTGGTACATTGCACAATACATGACTTGTGATAGCGATTATGTCAACTGTACCTAACAAAATAGGTCAACTTTCTCAAAATACGAAACAAAATTTTCCCAGAAATGGTTAATTATGCTGTATTTCTTTTATTTATTTAATTTTTAACAACTAACTACAAACAACTACTGTACTGAAATCTCTTCCTCTTTTTGTTATGCACTAGTCTTTTGAAACAGGGCCCTTCTAAAAGATCTGTTTTTCCAAAGCACATAATGGAAATAGAGGAAATTAGTTCAAATGCACCTTGTCTCATGTAAATAAACAGCTCCACAAACACAGGAAATTGGCCTCTGTCTGAGAACAAAATAAGACCTTTCTATGTTTGGTTTAAAAATAAGAAAACAATGATTATGCAACATTCGTTTGAAGTATATGTAAAAATTGTCAAGTGGACTTATTTGACTTCTCACCGATGACTCTGCGATTGAAGTAGTCAGGCAGCATCCTCTCACACACAGCCACCAGTAACCAGAAGGCCTCCTCTTCTTTGGCATAAAGCAGTAGAACTGACGACAGGATGTTCATCGACTTACAAAAAACACAACAAAAAGAAAACACAAGTTGGTTTTTAACAATTCATTTTATCAACAGCCTTTAGCTTGATAAAAATGAGCCTTTTACATCCTCACAATGCTTGCCTTCTATCAGCTCTTACACAAAGTTAACAAGGTCATGTGGCTTTAAACTGTGTATTGTTTGCCTAATACACACAATAAGCCCTTTTGACAACTGACTCTTATCTCATATTTTCTTTAATTTCCATTACATTACAGCACAAACGTATCAGTAATTTGTCAAGTACAAATACTTATTGAGAAAATACAGTGACTTTTAATACCCCAACTTAGTATAAATTAAAGCCGGTAGTGTCTTTGTACCTGGCAGTAACCGATCTTTGGATTGCGGTGGGCATATGCAGTGAGGACCCGCCTCAAAGCAGCGATGCCGGTGGGGTTTTGAAAGGCGGGATGGTCCGGGAGAGAGCGGTGCAGGTCCCGTTCAATCTCGTCTGTGGCTAAAGTGGATTGTCCCATAGACTTCTGCACTAGACTGGCGTAGTAGCCCTCATGGGACTCCAGCTCTGAGCAGGCATCTAATAACAAGAAAATACTACACATTAACACATACAAATTGGTGCGGTGTTAAAAAAGAAATTTTAACAAAGACAAAAAATCTGTCTCTTCAAATATAGTGCATATAAAATTTCATTCAATATTACTACATAAGCAACATATTTAGTTAAGAAGATATTATAATGAAACTAACAAAATAATAATAATAACATGCAGTAAAACCTTTATTGTACACAGCAGATTTTCAGTTCATGCTTCAGTCTCCATTTCAGTTTCAGTCTCAGTAACACTTTCTTGACCAACTGTTAATCCTCACAGAGAAGTGAGAGCGAGTGAAGGAAGTGGCATGAACTAAAATTAAACCTTGTACATTTTGTTCTTATAGTAAAGGGATAGGGGCCTGACAATAGACCTATAGGGTTTTCTTGCCACACATGTCAAAATATAAGAATGCTACTACAATTTATTTATTACCAGTACAATAATTTATACATCATTATATTGTACACTACAATAACTAATTATGCACTAACCCCTACAGCCTGAAAACATGCTTCTTATATTTCTTTGCATAGACATGCTACAAGTATTGTGTCAGCGTATCACTATATGTATTAAAGTCACAATAAATATAAGACCCTAAAGCTGTGATTCTGAGGTTTCCAAAAATAGGAAATATAATAATATCGGACCCTGTTTTACAATAGTAGGGACTCTACAGCAATATCAGATCAGACTTTGTGGGTTACCACTCTGACCATTAGCAGGCTACAGACAATCTCCTTCACATTACAGAACAGGGTCAGCCCGGTTTATTATTTTAGGATATTTATGGACTACACTCAATTTGATAAACAGGATTGACTGTATTATCAGTTCAATGACTCTCTCACCAGACAGAGTCATCCACAGCTCGCCCCTCAGAGACTCAGGGATCCCCATGGCGACCAGTCTCTGGATCTTCTCAGTCCTGAACATGGTGACCCCACGACCGAACTCACAAAAATGATCTTCCCATAGACGCTCATTCACTTTCTCCATGCTCTACGACACAAAACAAATATTACAATTATTAAAAATGCTTGTGATTATGGACATTATTTTTCTGTGTACTTGCATTATTATACTATCTGTTGCCTGAGAAACAAAGGAACTGAAATCAAAGCAGCCCACTTTTCTCTTGTTTCCGGTTGTAGAAATAAAACTGCAATGATTTCTAAAACTAGGCCTTATTTATATAAAAAATTGAATAATGACCTCTTTTCTAATATCATGATAATTGGAATACCGATCAACAGGGCAATCTTTGAACCTTGTGCACAGAGTCAAACATGTATCAACATAATAAATTACCCAAGTCATAAAAGGTAAACTTATATGGCATCCAAGAAATTAAAAAATCACAGTCATGACAATACTAAACATGAAGTATCGTACAGTACCTTGTTGCCATTGGTTTCTGGTTGGTTGAGCTGAAAAGCCGTCATCAAAGCCTCACTGTTGACTGTGTTTCGTAAAACCTGCTCCTCAATCTCCTTTTCATCCGACAAACCAGTGTCATAGTAAAATGTGTAGTAAGGAGTGGGAGAACTCTGGGGGACATACAGCAGTTTAATTCAGTTTTGTAGTCCAGTAATTGATAGTATGTGTCAAGTAGAGTTATAGATGCAATTTTTACTGTATTAGGAATAGTTTGGCATTAGTAAGAAGATAAACATAAAAAAACTAAATTCTATATAATACAGACCATGCTCCTCTTGCCGTGCTTCTTGGCTCTGAACATAGACATTTTCCAGTGTAAAGCTCGCAGTCTGGAGTTGAGACTGTCCACCAGCTCGTCTCTGTCCTGGAGCTCGATCAGCTGAAAGGCCTTTTTACTGCGTACACTGACGATCACTGGGTTTGGGAGGACACTGGTGCTTTCTGCTTTCTCTATAGAGAACACCTTGAATGGTAAATTAATGCATAAAGTTATTAGTATTATAAAAAAAAAAAGTATTATCAAAGTAGTGACTCCTACTAAGAGATATTACAGTGAAGCAAAGAATTAAAGTATTGATGCTGGACCAAAAAACACACATAAGAATAAAAAATGAAGAACACATCTTTATTTCAGTTTTGTGACCTTTCAATATTGACCAAATAAAATACATACATAATTGCCTTACCTCACAGAAGGGTATTAGCAGTAGACAGTGGGTCCCCTCTCTGCTGCTGAAGCACAGGTACTGGTCCGTGGTGTAAAGCGTCCCTACCGTGTGACAGCGAGCATGGGGCGTCCAAATGGAGCAGGAGGCCACCTCATGGAGCCTCTCAGAACGGGGCAAACGAAACAGAGCCAAGACGTACTCCCGGAGAGCCTGCTCCTCCAGGATCCTGAGGGGAGAGGGTGTGAATGTAAAGTAGGTAGTAAGTCAACTGAAAAATACAGCAATATGTTCATTTGTCAAAGGGTACTTTTATATTCTATGAAGAAAATCTAGTTTTAGTTCATCTGCTTTGGACTACTAAGGGGCAGAACTAATGCACAAATTGTCAGACTTCTTACCAGCGTCCAGTATCTACAACTGCAAACAATAAGAAACACAAAACGTTGCATAAGTATCATATATCATGTAGAAATGTGCCTAAATCAAAATAAAATAAAAACACAGAATATGATATCTTAAGTAACAACAGAATTTATTTGTTGTAACATCCATTAACAATCCAGTAACATACCACATACCGGTTTGTCAAGGAATTACTGAAAAACATAAGCCTCTTAAGTTGTGCAACTAAACTACAGTATAGTCTTCATAACTAAAATACCAACCACTTAGAAAACAGAGAATGTGAACTATTAAATTTATTTATTTTATTATTTATTTTTACAGTTTAACTTGACACTCCTATCCACACATTCTTGCAGCACAGTAGATAGAACTAATGAGAACTAAAGTCATATTTTATTTTAAAATACATTTATAGCTGTAATTGTTTCTTTTTAGTCACCAACACAAACCCATGATGAGGGTAACCCACTGGTATATAAAGGGTGCAATTTACAGAAGAGAGTAATTTCAGAGAAAGAATGTTTAAAATTGTTTATATGGTGAAGTTGAACCAATTGTAGCTGCTACAAGCTTTGTGTGATACCATATAAGATATGATACTGAGTTTGTGTGTTGTGGTGAGTTCCTGAACTGTAGCCTACTTCCTGTTATGGTTTTGAGGTTTTACATACGTTCAGAAATAACTGCTGTTCACACAAGGAAATAAATACCATCACTGCTTCACGTGACAGACTTTCGGTAACAAACCAGACAGAAGTCTTTGTGCACTATACATTTTTAGTCTTGGGCACTTGATTTCCCGAAACATACTTCATAATGCAATTTGGACTTTTTTCATGCATGCAATGTTTTATGTCACAAAAATCTTTCACATTTTCAAATGCCACAATTTGCAATTAAAAGGGTTTTATGAAGACACTAAATTGTGATCATGCCACTTCCTAATAAAACCTAACGCACCTGAAAGACTTGTTCCTATTAAATCTCTTACATATTCAAACGTGTTATTATGTCTGACCTCTTGGTGATGTGTTTGGGCTGCAGTAATAGTCGGTCCAGTTCCAGCCCCTCACTGTCCAGCAGTCTCCTCAGAGCGATGTCGGCCAGTTGTCCGATGACCGCAAAGGCCTCGTCCAGGTTCAGAAACATAGAGAACTCCCTGATCTTCTGACGGGTGACCACGCGGATGGCCTCATGCATCAGACCGGTGGAGACCCGCTCCAGCCGCGTCAACTCCGCCCACGGGATCACAAACTTCACTGTAGGATCAAGATCATATGTTAAAAGTTAAGCAATTACCACCAGATTTGTCAAAAACCCTTAATCAACAAGGTCAAGTACCTCCTGCCTCTAGCAATGGCAAGATGGCAAGAGTGTTATACTATAAAAAAAATAATGCACTATATTTGGTTTCTAAATGTTAACACTTTTGTTAGACATTTTTTAACCTCAACCCCTACATAGCTTCCACAACAAAACCAGAACAATCTATTCAGCTGCTAAAAACGAAAAGCCAGGCTTTCATAATTTGTCTACAGGCATCAGGTGACACCAATTACTCCAAGCAATATAAACTTGCAGGGTTATTAAATTATTCAATAAGGCATGTCTTCTAAATTCATTATCATGTCCAAATTCTTCTCTTAAACCACTTTAGTTCATGATGGTTGACCAACTTGATGTCAGAAATGCCTCAAACCACCCTCTACTGTCAAAGTCTACTGTGATGTACAAACCTTCCTTGCCCAGTAGGAAAGAGTAGAAGGCCATGTGGTTGATGCTGAGGTAGAGGAAGCCTTGTCTGGGCACACGTCCCTTCCAGCAGCAGCAGGAGAAGTACGTGACCAGTTTCTCTGAAGAGGGCAGTCCAAAGTGCAGCTCGAACTTCAGCAGAGCCTCCCTGAACTTCTGTGGATCATCCTCCTGAGCCGCCTGACGACCACGCACATCCTCTGCTATAAGGCCCTGAACAAGAAAATCAATACACCTAATCATTTAAATCAGTTTGTATTGTCCTATAGTCTATTGTCAAATGCATGGTTATTGGATTGACATTTTTTATTGAAAGTCAATTTGCAAATGGATAAAATATTTAGTTATTGTTAGTTATAAAAAGTGTCCTTGCAGGCCAGGGCTACCTCAGATGGCAAAATTCTGTAGAAATAAGTATAAAGTGTTTCTTCAAATAAGTTGTAAGGCAATATTTCTTGACATGTTTTGTTACTGCCTTTTTGCTATTTTGACTATGGCCTGAACAAAAAGCCTGTACAGTACAGTAATACTTGACTACACATTAAAATCTAAAACTCAAAATATTCTTTAGTTACAGCATCATCAAGATTTTTACCTTGACTTTTCCTTTGACAAAGCTGGCCACATCGTCTTTGTTTTCGAACACAGAGAGAGAGTGCAGAAGGTTACGAGTGAGCCAGTCCCAGTGCTTATTCACCTCTTCAATGGCAGCCCCTGATGAAGACCACACACATACATGAAGAATTTCACTGCTCTGACAACACACTCCAACAAACAACTGGATAACAATAAATGACACAGTAAAGAAATGATAGCAGTAAATGTTCCTGTATGTTTTGCGGTGTTCCATATAATAAAATTACCATTGCGGTTTGCAACACATAGCTTCAATAAATGGTTGATGCCTGATTATAGTGCACAGACTATTTGAATTGAATCGTTAAAACTGCATTTAAGAATAAAAAATAATTGTTTGTATATTCAGAAGAATGGCGCAATTATGGATTTTTTGGCACATGGTTTGTTTTAGCATGAAATAATACAGCTTTAGTTTAATGTTAGTAAACTTGACATAAGCCAGCTCTGCACTGCTACAATATGCAAGGACTAAAGCCGCTTGCATTTTGGGCATAACCAGACACTTGGAGATGCTATCTGGGCACTTTGAGAGACAAAACACAAAAAAATAAATGTCTGAAGCAGTAGTCTGATATGTGCGCTCACCACTTGCTATCACCCAGCTGATCTGAGAGCCGGGAATCTGGAGGAGGATTCGAAAAGGGGTAACTCTGGCATTTGAGTCCAGCACTGTGTCCAAGGCTCCGACCAAAAGACCTGCATAAACAACAGTAAGAAGAGCAGAGAGGACAAAGTTAGAAAATATTCAAACATGTCAGGTCATGTAACAGGTGACTGCTGCAGGGCCATCTGTCTCTGAATGATTCAACAATTGTTCACAAAGGTAGAGTTATCAGGGACATCAACACTGTCTGAGAGGAAGCAGACAAACATACAAGATGGAGGCTAATCTGTGGCTATTATTGTCCAGCACATGATGGAATATGCAGGCTTCCGAAGTGGGGAAATAATAATGTATCAGCAAAACTAGTTCAAAGTGTGTGCCATATTCCTTTCGGTTAACAATTGGGAGTTAAAAGTCACTCAAACAAATATAATTATAGCATTCTAACTTGGAAGGTACATTTGCAAATCAAAATGAGGTGATCAAAAGGTAAGAATAAAGTTAGCTTAACAGTTAGCAAAGGTGAACATAATAGTGTCAATAGTTATAACATATTGCTTTTTATGCGTTAATAATATTGACTCAGTTTTATGGCTATTGTATTTTGACCTCTCTGAAAGAGGGCAATATGAGAGAATATAGAAGAAAATGTACTCTTTCTGTCAATATAAAGCCATTTGAACAATAGAACTTGCACTGCTTTGTTCGTGGACTGCCAGCTTATAAAACTTGCATTCAAACCATATAGTTACAAGTTACTATGCAAATGTTTTTAATCTTTTCATTTCACCTTATGTACCAACAATCCACTAAATGACCCACACAGAATATCAACCTGCCACATCTTCATTCTCGTACATTACCCACACATGTCCCACGTGCCCCTGTGAACTGTAAACAGCTCCAACAGTGTGATAAAGTGTGACATAAAATATGGCTTTGGGCCAAGTGTAAACCACATAAAGTCAAAGTCGAGCTGCTTGTAGCCTCAGTGCCTGCAGCCTGGCAACGTGAAAGCATTTATCTGTCAGCAAAAACCACTAGAGGAGTACAGGCGGTAAGCTGTCCACATAAAGGCAGTGTTTATGAGGCAATGGTTACACTGGAGGTGACTCCTTCACACAGACATACATTAAGACTACACTTTACATTTAGTCAAACAATAGAGCTCATTATTCAAGTCTAGTGTGTTCTTTGTTATGAAATTTGGCCTGAGAGCTGCGTGTGTCATATTATATCAGACAATAGTAACCGTTCTGACGTCGGACAACTTTTTAGCAACTTTTTTAT
>JAVQKG010031171.1:0-10873 GCA_036025885.1 Hypseleotris bucephala
TTTAACCTGTCATCACTTTGCCTCTGCTCAGGGACAACAGATGAAAATTAGCTTGTAGCTATCTCTGGTCTGTGCAATATATGTATTGTGCAATGTCCCTGTCAAATAAATAAATAAATAAATGCATTGTTTATGATATGTATTCACTATATAGCACATCCCTAGTTAGAAGTTACTCATACTTTTACCATAGTATTGCTGTTTAACATCTTCCTTATGATGTGCAGTGCAAGATGGCAATTAATTATTTACTAAAATGTTCTGCTCTGTAAATTCAGTTAGCTTTAAAAGAATTTGAGTGGCTTCTTTCCAAGCTACCAACAATTCCACTTTCTTTGCAGCCTCCACATTTCTTTATCTAAATACTATAGTTCATGCAGATTTCTTCTACAATCACCACTACAAGTAACTGGGAGGTCCAACCTTTCATTACAGATGTAGAGAGCAGAAGATGAATGAACCACTTCACTTTTTATGTTACTTCCAATTTGTCATCCCGGAGTTTTCAACAAGATCCTGATTAAAGCTGGTTGCTAGGAGACAGATGATCAAAATGGAGGACCACACAGATGACTGGGGATGGACTGGACTCTTCAACCGGCCTATTATACTTAAACAGAGGAAGAATGGGAAAATACATGTGCTAAATTACATCAATAACAGTAAAAGTATCTGGGAAAAGCAAAGCAGGCTAATTTTTGAAAATCATTACGCACATTACAATTTTTAGTATTTATTTTTTACATTTCATAGAATACACACTACTATTACTGAGAACAATAATACTTTCCAGATGTCTTTCCCAAAACCTCAATTCCCATTTTACTAAAAGTCAACATAAATAATTTGATTGAATATGTTTATATGTTTGCAGAACCCTGTTGTGTTTCAGATATCCATCTATTGTGGCCCTCTCCAGTGAAAACATCAGCTCTACAGAAGTCTATTGTGCAGAACTATCCTTGCACACTTCTCTCATGAGTGCATCTTGGCCAAACTCCAGTCAAAATATTGTTCAATTGTAAATGCCCCGAAAGCATTCAGTTTGTGAAAGTAAACATTAACAAAATTGATTCGAATGTTTGGCTGTTTATCTACAAGGACATGTAAAGCAAACATCTTCTCAGTGTTTTAAACAGATTGGACATGGGCTTACAACAACGCTAAACACAAAATATTATGGTTGCAAAACATACAAAAATAAGAAACCATTTAAAAAACATGCTTAAAACTATCTATCTGACTATCAAACCCCATCATAATTATAATTTTACTTTAATTCCTCCTGGCCTCTACAGCAACATCCAATACCAAAAGTAGTTGAGTTTTTTAAGTGGTGTGGTCCACACAGACTCGGATTTGATGCTGCTTTAGAGACCTGTTGAGGGACTAAAAGTAAAGTTATAATTATGGCGGAACCAACTTACAGATCAGGGTCAGGTCCATTTTATGTATTGTCTTTTCATTTGTAGCAAGTTCTTATTTTATGAAACTTCTGGACTACAGCTTGGATGTTGATTTCACTCAAATAAAAAAGCTAATTTTGCTAAGTTGAGCTTTAAATGTCTATTTTTTAGAACAAATTAAGACACACATTGAGGGAAGACAGTTCTTTTACTCTGAATTTTCTAACACCAACATCAGTTTTTCCAACATTTCTCTGCGGGACATTACATAACCAAGCTTACTGACCAGCTGCATTTCACACTGCAATATAATCACTGACTCTCTTTTCCTGTTTTAAATGGATGAGCTGAGCATTAGAAACCACAGAAAGGGACAGTGCTAGCATTAGCCTTCAGTATGTCAATACACTCGCTAGTCGCTAATAGTTTGATTGTTTTTGTTGAAAGCAAGCCATGTCCTCTCCACTGTGTCCAAGAGTCTGCTGCATGTCTGTCATATGCTACAAGAGCCGCTACAAGGATGAGCCTAGCACTGAACTGCATATTTGAAGCTAATTCTTGTGTTGTTACAATAATTTATCATGCAGTGTCTCTAAATTGCCTCCAACAAGCCTTTAAGCCCCACTTTGTCCTCCTCTTCATTGGCGATCAACACTTTACGGATCAGAGCTCTAAATCCCTGCTAAAGAGTGTCCCTTTGAACCGGGGCAAAGATAACTGGCCATTTACCAGATCAAATTACAGGATTTGGAGATTTTATAACATCAAACACGCTGTTAGAGATTAGAGCTGACAGGACGGATATTAGGGACCAAAATGGCTCCTACAAGTCAAAAAATGTCAAGAATTCTGTTTTACTTGTTTTATAAGCCAAGTATCATGACATAACATTTGCCACAATGGTTTAGTTTGACTTACCTACTGACTACTTACGAAGAAAATGTATTTATCATTATTCTAGCATTAGCTTCTTGTATGTCGAAGGCCCATATTTGCTGTGGTAAATTCCAAAGTTGTCCAAAGTCCTGCTGTGAGTCCTGAATTGTAATTAGGGCTGTGTTTTGGGAGTACTTAATTAATAATTGTGGCTCTTTTTTAAATACGCAACACTAAGTATTTCGGGATTTTTTGTTTCTGGAAACATATTGTCAGCACACTGTTAGGTTCTGTTTTATTATTAGATATTTTTAAGAATGAAAAAAAGTCAAGGTGCAGCCATTTTGATATTGAGACAGATTCAAAAACTGACATTTCAATATTGTAATGATGGTTATTATATTCTTAACATTCATGGTTTTTGTACACCGGTTGTAGAACTTGCCTAAAGATGGTTTTAGGACTACTTCAAGAATTACCTGATGGCATGCAACTGTTTCTAATTAAGTGCTATCTCTTTACCTCACGTCCTGTTTTGACTTCATGTGATATGCGATTTAACCCTGACACATTTGTTGTCCCACTGTCATGCTTCCTTCCCTTCAAAGAGGCTGAAGTGTTTAGTAAACACAACAGAGCTGAACCGGAGCTAGGTGTCGACTGAATCCCACAGCAAAGACCTACGTGTCAAAGCAGTGATTTATGTAATCTGAACGCTCATCCATTTGACAGCTCTCTTTTCCGTTCATCTTCAAATCTACTGACACTGTTGCTTCAGAGGTAGGGACATCTGACCTCCCAAAAACACCAATTCATCCTGGGAAAGTGTCAGAGACTCAAATCAGCGCAAGACGTTCCTATCACTAAACACAGCCCCTTATCTGCGGACAAGTCAAAGGCTGAAGGGGGTATGTCAGCTCCCCCCAGGGCTACGCTAACCAGTCTCTGTCCATGCACGTATCAACACCAGCTCGGTTTACAATCCCTGCTGTACGCCATTAAATGTTATTTTTGGAGTTTGCATAACCCACATCTGTTGCATGGTACTGGATGAACCTGAGCTAAATACTGTAGGATAAGTAGATGTGTGTGAAGCTAGCACGGCATCTGACGAAAACTGAACCTTAAATAAACTTATGCAGCAGCTCGTCTTTTATTATTTAGCTGATTTGATACTGCTAAAGCTACTTTCCAATTACCATTAGCTTACTTCTGTGACTGCTTCATATTGAATGCAAATTAAAATACCTAAAAGGTCAACTAGACTAGAATATTTAGAAAAGATCATTATAACAAATCATTAGAAGTATGAACAGTAAAAACACACGCTGTTATTTTGATTTCGAGAAAAAATATCCAGATCTACAGACAATTTGAGAGAGATTTAGATTCTTGTTTTTAAAAGAGGTATCAATTAAAATATGGTTTGTGTTTTAAGGTTTTTAGAAATTTGATCCAACTTGTAAACTTGTTCTTTGGTAATTACTGATAGCAGTAGTCAATGGCCAATGGCCACAAGGGGTACTAGATAGTGGTAAGTAGTTGCACACACCTTTTGAGATCATCCTGTTTAAAATACTGGATTCTTCCATCTCTGCGCTGTTAAATAAATGTAATAGAAAAAGCATCTCATTTTCAATGTTTAATACCTTTTAAACCTTCCCCCTCTCTGCAGCCCCAAAGTTTCACCTTTGAAGAACCGGACGTGTAATTACGAGCTTCTTGCTTTTTTGACCTTGTCTTTGTCTGAAATGGTCCTGTTTTGTCTCAGGTATGTGACAGCTTCATTAACCTCAGGAAAACTTTCTACTAACACATCAAACCTCCTCCCTCATCCTTCCTTCAATTTCAAAATCTACACTTTCTGTTCATTAAAAACGTTCCATGTTCTGATTCCATGACTGTCTAATTGAACTTTGCATGCCACAAACATTCATCATATTTTGGATTTTAGATTAATATAGCCTTGGACTATTTCAAATATTTTGTCTCAATAAATCCTTCTATTTCTTATCTATAATTGCGCACACACGGTTTCCTCTTGTCTGCTCTTGCCTCCTAAATCTACCTGCTTCTAGTCACAGCAGGTCAAAGATCAAGGTTCATGGCATGACAACAAAAGTTACAAACAAGTGTAACAAGAAATCTTCAACATGTTTTTAATGTTGGTATTGAATAAATATGACTATTGTTCTAGATAATCCAACATAGCTGCCACATTGTAGGTCTAAACATTGCTGTTTTCTGCACAGTATGTAGTGTATCTGTTTAATGTGTTGTTTGTTGAGGCCATGCTATGTATTTTTCGTTTAACTTTTGAGACTGTGCCCCGCTGTTGCAGTCTTATGCTTTAGTTTTTTTAAACAGCGGACTGTACTTTACAAAGAGAAAAATTGGACTGGCTTTTCAGAAACATTTAAGCAACTTTAAGCAAAACTTAATGAATGGGTTTGGATATGATCCGGATCACTCTCTGTAACCAGGATAATTTTTCAAGAATGGCATATCTAAATAAAATTAGGAGGTAATTTTTAGATTAAATTTACCTTGTGTGCCTTTAAAAGACTTGTGAGATTAAGTGGTGGTCTACCAAGTTTTGCCATAGGTCACATGTAAAGCAGTCATTTAAAAAATATATATTAGTATTTTTTGGGGTAAACCTTTTGCAGATTTTTTAGATAAGGTAAAATGTAACATGTGGTTTTTTGAAGGATTTTGTCATGGTCGTCACATAACCAGAGAATAGCTAAAATATCCTGTTGTCCTAATAACTCTGATGTTGTGACATTATTTTTTTTAATATTACTCGCTGCACTCTCAATGCCAAATATAGTCAGGATCTGCTGCAGAATAGAGATTCCCAGACAAACACTCCACATGATTATAATAGATTGATTAATTCTGTAGCTGGATACTCTGACTCACCTACTATAGTTGCATGTGCGCTACAGATGTTTCCGTTAAGCTACACTTTACCGGCAGCTGTCTAAATTACATTGATATAGTTGCCATTCATTCATAACTTTGGCAATGTCGATTTTGTATGTGCAGCTATCAAAATACTAACTGGGAGATAACATACCGCTGGCAATGCACTGTCAAAGCTATCACTTCGAATGCCTATGAACAAATTTGTCCCAAATGAGGTCAGCCTGTTTAAGTTGGACCATTTCCACATGTGTGTCAAAACTCATGTCCCAAAAAAAAACTTGAACTGGAGGAAGAAGTCCTGTCAGGAAAGTTCAACGCACGCTAAAGCAACACAGGCGTCCACCCCTGGAACAATAAACCCACCCACAGTGACCCAAATGACACACGACAAATGCATTTCGCTTTACGTCCAAACATAAGGGTGAAACGTCTATCTCCATGTCGCTCACAATGACAAGTGAAAAATCGGATTTGTGTTATTAACTTGCTTTGGCCGGGGGCAGATTTGACACAGTTTTCCACAGTTTAATCTATGGGAGATGTAATAACAAATATGAAGCTGATGTTTATGTGAACCCATTTTGACATGCTCCGACAATCAGGAATCTGAACAATGTGGGGATAGTTTCTGTAACAAACAGAGCAAAATGACCCACGATTTGACACATGAAGTATGTAAAACAATAAGAAACAATTAGGGCTGCACAGTATTCCATAACCATGTTGGATATTGTTATAGGCTACTGATATTGATCTAAATATTTTTAATTCAAGTCCAACTGAGCAGAAATAGTTCCTCTGATTACTTGTTGCTTCCAAATAAGGCCGGGGCCACATTGCATGCATCTAGCGCAGCAGCGGGTCGACGCGCGTCAGACGTGCTGCTTAGTGCGCGTTGGTGGCCACACCGGCCACGTGAGCAACACATTGCTCCTCTCGGCGACTGCATCTCTAAACACTGAATAATAAAGAGCGAAATAGACGGAACTTGCATTTCTAGATTTATATAAGCACACACGAATTTGCAGACAAAAGTGACTTTCAATAGGTTGGTGGCTAATCGTTTGAATTTGCATATCTTTTGTATTTCATTTGAAGGAGTAGAAGGACCTGCCGGAGGTGTGACTATTGTTTATTTGGGGGAGGTACAGTTTGTGGTAACAAAGACAACCGTACCTTCCTACTACCTTCTAGTGAACTGAATTTTTATCTCAAGCGAGTTGTGAGAAACTTTTTTCCATTTACGACGCTACAAAATGGGTACGAAATAAAAATAAATAAATAAATAAAACACATTTTTGATTAAAAAAAAAAATTGTTACAGTATCAAGGAGGCATGTAATATTTCATAAATATATCGTAATACAGTGGTTGGTTTACTTTGTATATATTTACAAACATTACTAATATGACTTTCTTGTTAGCAACAAACTGTGGGCATGCATGATCAGATTACTACACTTCACAAAACTCCGCCCCCTTGAAAGCGAATGCAATCAACAAGAGACCGGACTAACATCTTTTGGCTGCAGTTTGTTGGTGCAATACAGCTACAATTCTCAATTATGTATTAATTTGTAAGTATATTAACAAATACTTGAGTTAAAGGTTTAGTTTAAAAAAACAACCCGGGTGACAACAACATCATGGGAAAATGCTGTGAACTATTTGGAGCTATCTGTTGTTTATTTCCGATACATACACAGGGATAAATGTAAAGACACATATGAAGCTTCCTCATTTAAATCTCTTAGACTATATCTGCTTCAGGATGAGGCTGTTTTCTCTGAATTCCTGTTCGGGTCAAATGCCGGGTCAGCTGTGACGCACACACTTTCTATCCAGGAGTATCAAGTGTCTGCAATTGTCTGTCCTTTTGCACTGGACAATGACAGCACCCTCTCTGCTAAGTCTCCTGCATATCAAAGAGGCTATACATTTAATAGGCTTAGTCCCTGCCGCTCCTGTCTGACTGTCTGTCTTTTTAAACCTTAATAGCCGGTTCACTATTTCCCCTTTAGCAACAAATGACATCCACACTGTACTTCATTAAGAGGTATTCACAGTGTCTCTATAGGGCCATAAAACTACTGCTGCTGCTACTGTGATACGCCATGTAATCTAAGAAAACTGCAGGCTTTCACACTAACAGATCTAGATATAGACTCTTAGGGAATAAGGTCATCAGTTCTCAAGAGAAAACAAAAGCCAAAGACAAAATAAGTGAGTATTTGAGAAGTTGAATTTCGATGAAGTTGTACAGCATAAGCAAATGAAATGACACATTCATGAACACAGGCCAAGACTTTTCATTTATTATGGTCTGATTGGGAAGACAGCCAATACAAAAAGAATATGTTATTACTAAGAGCCAAGGGAGACCTGGAGTCTAGACCAAGCACTGACCAAGAAGGATTGTTCTGAAATACATGAAAGCCTATTTGTCAAATGACTATAATTCTTCAAAACATCCAATTGAGTTACAACAAAAGTTATGTGGGATTATGTGAAGATAATTTAACTTGTATCAAGACTATTACTGTCACATGAACTGGTCTTCAGAATGATTGAACTTGGCATCGGCAGTCTATTATTAGTAGCTATCAAAAATTCAAGGGCCACTTATACAAAGCCACTAAATTCGTATGGATAGTCACAGCTGTTGACATTCCATCAACTACAATCAATCCAACAAATAAGGAATAACTATACAGTCTTAGTCAGTTAGTCAACGTACACACAAGGTAATGGCTAAGCACTTTGACTATTATGTCATTAAAAAAAAGTAATGAATCCTAAAATGTACCAGCAAAAATGTAAGAAGAACTAATGCTTTGTTCAATAGCATGGAACAAGTTTAGGACCCACTTTCACATGCTATATTTTCTGAATTGTTCATCCAGCACAAACAATAAAATTTCACTTCACACAACTTACAGATTGCTCTATAACTGGACCATGAATTCCTTACCCTAACCCCTTTGCAAAGCTTTTTATATTTTACATGTCAAATTTACTTAATGCAACTTCTGAAATTGTGTGTGGGGGTGTGTGGTTTGACTAATTAAATGCACAAGTCACATTCTCACTCACTTCCAAGATCTCCTTCTCCGTGTATAAAAGAAAAACTCACTAATGCCACCCATTCATTCATTCATGGCTCTGACCACACACAAGACAAACATCTCACTAACCACAATGAAACCAGTCTGCCTGAACTGATTACTGCTGGAAACTGTTGTTGGGTTGACTGGTGCTACTGGTTGCCAAGGAGAAAGAAGTGTTTATGGAAAATGGTGTCTTAAATAATTTAAATGTTTTAATTGTTTGGATCCTAACCCACTAGTTCACAATCACTGCATATAAATAATATATAAATAAATGAAAAAATGAAAGAAACGTAATAACTATTTGTTTCAATTCTATGCAGTATAATTTAAGCTTTCTACTATATTGATTTGACTGTAGTTACTTTCTGTAAAACATATCTCTAACTGGGAGGTAAGGGCTGACTGGGGACAATTTTGGAGCCAAACATTGGTTTGGTCTATGGTCTTCTTGGCAGAGAACATTTTACTGTAGACCAAATGGACTGAAATAAATAAATGGAGCTTGCAGTGCAATGCCATAATATGCCCAACATAAAGTTTTGTGTGTGTGTTTTTTTTATAATGTATAGTATGATGTAGAATGTGTGTAATGTTAGAATCGAAATCATTTTCATTGCAATCATAGTCAAGCTGACCAACTTTATATAATATCAAATCTGAAACATTTGGCATTGGACTGCACAGCATTTTCAGGTCAAATCCAGCGACCCATAAATTAAGGCACCATCCCACATCTTGATCCATGGCAGCTGAATCATTTTATTTATTACAGTTATTGAAAAAGCTACTTTTGAGGCTTACAGCATACGTGGCCAATTGGACATGCTGAAAGACAATATTTATTCATTTATTTATTCATTACTTTTCCAAATCTTTGAAACATGTCTGGCTTTGTCGAATTTAAATACACTATCCTAACATTTGTCTTCTAAGTTAAAACTGTTTTTTTCTCTTGTTGGTCAAATACCTGATTTAATCCAGTACTCAAATCCCACTCATACTTTGTTCAATAGCGTGCAAAAAACATCTTTAAAGGCTATGCTTGAACTGATATAATGGATTTTAAGCCATTCCCCATCCAACTTGGCCTCTTTATCAAATAGAGGCCATACTTTTACATGCTACATTTCCTGTTTCGTTCATCCAGCACAAAAAAATACAAAAATAATATTTGACTTTCACAACTTCCAGATTGCTCTACAACTGTACCGTGAATTCCACACAAACACGCAAGTCTTTACTGTGGAGAAACAGAGGGGTGGTGCATGACTTTAGGGACAGGAAGTCTGAGTCATTGGCTTGGACAAATATAATTAGGACTGGTTTAAATATTTGTAAACGTTTAATGCAACATCACATCCAGTGTTGTTTAATGGGTTAATATTTAATTCTACAATAAACAGCAAAAAATGACAATGAATGAACTTTTGGTAAAATATGTGGTCAAGAAGGTTTTATAAGAGACCACTTGGCACCCCAACTATTGTTAGAAAATCCAGCGACATGTAGACATTACTTCATTGGGCCACACTATACCCTGACAAATGACTTTAACAGAAACTGAATACCAACCATTTTAAATTTAGACAAAGAAAAAAACTGGAGCATGAGGTTTTATCAAGAATATGCTTTAGGTTTTTATAGTGGTGTTTGTAGATGGCAGTATGCTATGAAAGAGAGGCTTAAGTTTACATATTTTTTCCTAATCTTTGTGTAGAGTACCTAGATTCTATAAGCAGACACACATGAGCAATAGCAATGAGGGTTTATAGCAATGTTTTCTTTGTAGCCTTTTAAAAGCTTTGTAGCCTTATCTTTTTTAATAATTCTAAATATGTTGAATTGGTCTTACAAGATTGAATGATAACATTACTAAGTGCTTAATCAGTTTTGTGCAAATGCAAAACAAGGAATAATATGTACCGGAGCAAAACAATAGATGCTACAAAATATGCTAAACTGCGACATGTATTCAACAATGTTACTTCCTATCTCTTTAAAATGCTGCTATGCTGATTGCTAACTGGAAAATCAGAAACATCTTGAGAATGCCACTTAGATACCATTTGTTTTCATTACAGTAGCACAAATTGTATGTTTTTAAGCTGTAACTGCAAATGAGCATTTATGACATGTAGGCTTCTTTGTTAATAAGTGTTTAGCCAACAATTAGAAATTTTAGTAGATGAAATCATACTAGCTGTGACTTTTACCTGTGTGAGAAATATGTAGTCTGGGTCCTGTCTGGCTCAATGGTTTGGAATCTGGAGAAGCACTGGTTTCAGAAGACCACAGAAGAGACAGGAACAGCAGCAGCATTTGAAGACCCTCCATTTTCAATTATCAGGACAGAGAGGGGACTGTCCAGCTCCTCATATCACACCCCGGACCTCTGTTGACTGGAGAGACAGAAAAAGGGTTTGATTTTTATATAGTCCAAAAGCTTTCATCTTATGTTTACAAAAGTCTTTATCTTGAGGACATTAACAGTACAAATACAATATGATAGTGTAATGCATGTTTTATATGAATAGCTCTGAGATGTGACTA
>JAVQKG010031237.1:0-17762 GCA_036025885.1 Hypseleotris bucephala
GGAGGGAGCTAGACACGTAAAATATTCTTTCTCTCACCGCTAGGGCAATTTGGGTTCAAACTCTGGACTTGGACTGCTTTAACTCTTTACCTTATATCAGCCCATGAGCATTTAAAGAACAAAAAAGCTGCTCAACCAGTTTAAATGAGACACACTGTACTTTGTGCTTGTGAACACAAAAGGGGTCATAACATTCAAATTGATGACTAGCTTATATCAATAAATATTCAATTGACTCAACAATACTGTAACATATAAAATTCAGTTAACTTTCCTTTAAGCTGTGAGAACTTGTAGCCTATACATGAAGTTATTCACAGATGAGTAGCCATTATTTACTTTCACTTTTTATGATTCTTTTTTAGTTTCACAGACATGCATGAGTTAGGACAATATGGTGACTCTAATTTTCCCCTAGTAAATGTGTCTCTGTGTCAACCCTGTGAGCACTGTCCAGACTTAGTGTACTCTATACCTTTAGGAATAGAGTACTTAGTGTACTCTATACCTAAAGCCCTTAGTTATCTAGCACAGTCTCTAGACACTCATGACTCCTAAACAGAAAAGACTAAATAAAAATTATACTACAGTATGTCCATGTCAGGGTAATTGCAGACTATGAAGTGAGAAACTGTCTGAGCATATCTTTATACAGATAAAACCAGTGTGTCCTATACAGTCGGGACGTATATAGTGATTGTTCACCCGAGGTATGATTTTAATAACAGGTCTGAAGCAGGAGACTAAATGTTTGCTCTGTTCTCACCAAATGTAGCCGCGTCCACAGCAGCAGCAGCAGCAGCAGCACAGGACCCGCCCAGTGTACTTAGCCCTGAGTGTTCTGGGCACCGATACAGAAACCAAAAGACAAGTCATATCAGCAACTCAAAGTGTCCCGCGGGTCAAAAGACATAAGTAAAAAATACCAGGATTCACAGACAGCAATTATAATGGCAGACTTGAAACAGTGGAATGAATGGCAGATAAACAAGCATATGAATATAGGTATGATTTATGGCATGTCCCTTCATTAGCTCACGCAGTCATGCTATACAAGAATCTCAGGTGGTATCCTCATCTGTCTTGTGCTAAACAGCTCACCTTGCATTTCGAATTAGATTAGAAGGAGAGAATGATGATAAAATAGTGGCAACTGTTGTATACTCTAGAGTGATACATACAGAGAAACGATTGGTATATGAAAGAGCAAACTTTTTGTACATTGTCTCTATTTACAATTGGGAAATTCCTATGAGATCTGAAAAACTTTCTGAGGACCTCAAATATCCATGCAAAATGTTGTAGTACAGTGCTGACCAATCATAAGACCACTGTTTTATGTATTCTTAATGATGGTCTCAGTATTCTTAACAGTGTTTTGGTTTATTATGCTGTTTACTCAACACTTATGAATGGGTTTTTAGCAATGCAATGCACCCTGATGGAGAGATGTGTTGGTCAAATGGTGTATAAAGAGTCCCTGAGTGAAATGAGGCTTTGCTTCATTTAGATGAAAAACTTTGTAGTGTGTAATAAATGTGAAAACAAGAGACACATGTAACAGTATCAAAATTTTAAGGACTAAAGACTGCCTACAATCTGTCTGGCTTTTAGAAATCTATGACAGCAGGCCATGTATTTTAAAAATCCACCTTAAATCAGTTTAATTCCAGGTGACTGTACTTACTAATGCTGTGCAAACCGATCCTGAAAGTAGTTTGCCAAATGTTTACACGAGCTTTTAAAATGCGAGTGATCCGGGCCTTCCCATGGCAAAGGAAAGCATTTCAAAAGATCATGGTCAAGTCAGAACCTCTTTGTCACTTGGCAATTGAGTCCTTTTCTGCGCGTCGTCAAAGGGCTGGATTAAGTTGTCAGAATGTGGGTCCAGGCTGGTCTTTTGAGTGGATATTCTCTAGTCTGATCTTTGCCAATGCTAATAGACAGGGCTCAAAGGGGAGTGTGGAGAACAGAGGAGGGACGGAGGTAAGGAGGCTTTAGGATCACTTTACCTGGATTCGGCAGTGTGGCGCTGGTGGATTAGCGCCCCAGGCCTCGTGGCACGCTAGTCTGCAAACACCCCCATAACACTGGAGCTCAGGTACAGTACAAGCAAGCACCTACATGCACCGGCTCAGCAGTGGCCAGTAAACAGCAACACCAAGGAAGGGAGGTTCTTATAGAGTTTTAATTAAATTTTTTCTTGGATTTGTTGAGTGATTATTTAATGGCCACTATTGATTTCTCATCATATAATTCATAAAGCCCCTTTTCAAGACACCAAAAGCACTTGAGAAAACAATTAATTCATACACTGGTGATGACAAGCTGTGTTTTTAACCACAGGAGACAGACACCAATCAAAGTAACACATTCATGTTCAAGAATAGTATAGGTGTAAGTGTCTTGCCCAAGGACACACATGTGGTATGAACAGGTGCAAGGGGAAATCAAACCACCAATCTTCCAGTTTGAGGATGACCTGCGCTACACTGGTGCCTTTGTTGTCCTTCAATAATAAGTATATCATAGACTCCTTTTACAAATTTGTGGAATATTTGAGCTACATTAATTGAATTCTTCTTTTGCATGAGTCTAACACTAACCCCATTTTTAATATTTGATGATTGAGAATCTTTTACAAACCATCTACACCGTTCCACCACACATCATCTCAATAAAACAACTACTTTTAATCCTTTACCAAACTTCCGCACACATTCCTGGCTTGTGTACAGGTAGCGGATGTCACACAAACTTTCTTTCAGAAGCCTGCCGCGGCTCTGATACCACTTTGTAAGGTCACTCACTCATCCAGAACTTGCAGAAGCATCACCCGTAAAGGAGAAAAAATACAGGTTGTTCTTGGCAGGGAGGCGAGGACTTCATCCCTGTGTGAGCTTTCCACCGCCTCTGCCTTTTGCTCTTCCCCCCCGAACCACGAGTCACTACCTGATGACTTCTCCATCCGTTTTAATTGGTAATTATTTTGCAGGGTTTAACGCCTTTATTCAGACTGTCAGCACGGAGTCGGGAGAGGGAGGATTAGGTGCCCCAGGGGGACGCGACACTGGCACGGACAGGACAGCTCATTTTTACGCGGGCACGGGAGGACAGCTCATCTTTGATCCGGTTGAGGCTTTCGGCAGGCCAGAGGGGTGACAGCTGCACTTTCTTTAGCCTCGCATTTGAATTTGAATTCTATCTTAGGATGCAGCGCGCCGCGGACTTGGCATGGCAGTGGGGTAATCTCCTCGGCACAAACGCCCGGGCCCTTTTTCTTCCTGTGTGCCCTCGCAGAGATTGGAGTAATTAAAGTTAAATGGAATGCATTAAAAAAACTCACTTGTGCCGAGGCTGGTGGCGGCAGTGCCAACAGTGAATGGGCCGGGGCTGTCCTTTTACGCTGCTCTAATCCTCGCGGAATAGTACATATATGCGCGCCCTGTGACTTTGATGCTACGCTACCAAAGCATCGGAAACGGCTACCAGCGGCGCTACAACTGACTGGCTGGCTTTCACCTCAGAAGAACATCTTGGAGAGCAAATTCAGCTGGATTCCCCACATTGGCAGCAAGGCTTGGATGGAATCAGCGCGGCGAAGGCTATTAGCGCTTTTCCAGACTCATGTCACTCTCAAATTGCTTTCATGTATTTAAATACCTTTCCCCCCTCTGACCTGTGGTAATATTTAGAGTGAATCAGGCCGGGCTGTCCGTCTGAAAAAAATAACTTAGGCCTTGAGTCAAGCACAACTTTTCATGCCAAGGAGAAAATCTGCTGCCAGTTGTCAGCCATCTTGACATGGACGGTAATTGCAGCAAATCCTCCTGCGGGCTAAGCTCTCTATAAAAGCTTTAGTAATATTTGAATTTTTTCTTTTTAATATACCTATTCATAATCATGTTTTGATAAATTCATCCTATAACATGCTTTATGACTGATAATGCTTTGGAGATAGATTTTCTCTCATAATGGAAACAAAATAATGCTCATTTACTTGACATAAAACTGCATGTACTTCTTCAGTGAGTAGTGGACCAAACTTCATATGTTTTCTTCTTTGTTTTGTGTGTTCCAAGCAGCTCAAAGTTTTAGCACAAACTATATTCATTTCAATTCTATGGGCCTTTAATATGCACTGTTAAAAAAAATATGTCCGCAAGTGGTCATCCAACATCTGGTGTCAAACGTGTGCCCTATTTTAGATCATGTGATTTAGTTTGCTGTCAAATCAAGCAAATTAACCTGCACAAATACTTAAAGTGAATGAGACAGCACCCTCTGTTACAAAAAAATACTTAGACCTTGACTCAAGAACAAGCTCAGATGCCAAGAGAGAAACTGCCAGTTTGCCTGCCATCTTGACACGGACAGTAACTGCAGCCAATCTTCCTGTGGCTATACGGTAAGAGGGAAAACAGACCTGCTCAGCTGGGTTCATGTCAAAGGCTTCAGATGCTAACCTAATTGTTGCTGTCATTCATTTCAAAGGTATGTGCACATAGACAAAGGGTTAGGACAAAACAACAATCACGCTAATCTCTTCACAGCTTTTTTTTATAAGATCTTTGGTCCTTTCCAAAGAGTGATGATAAAAAATACAGAATAAAGGTGTGGGTGGAGGAGTATGCAGTAGCAGTAAAGCTATTAAAAAAGGCTATGATTCATATGAGAAAAGCTCGGCACACACTAGGAGCCATTGTATTACTTTTCCAATACTAATAAAACCTTCAATCATTTTTAAATCAGTCACAAACAAGTCTGTTTATCCGTAGCGGAGCCGACAATCAAAAAATACATCCGAAACATAACAAGACTGGTTCATACAAGTAATAGTTTGCGATCTATTGTTTACCATCAGTTGGGATTTAAAATAGTTTCTGATACTACGTGCCCTTAGGAGAATGTCATCTTTGACTTTCTCATGATAATTGTGCTCATACTTACTGTAAAGAGAATATATACTTTGCAGGACCAGGAAATAGGCCAAGTTGTTTCAATGACATGCAAAATATGACATGTACAGTAACTACTATGGACAAAACACTGCAGTGATAGCAGCTAATGTGCCAATACCTAAAACTATTTTACCCTCAAAATCTAATAGTTTCTTGTGTCATTCCTGATCCAGAAAGTTTCATCAAAATCAATGAATAGTGTTTGAGTTAAGTTGCTTACAGACGGACATTGGACGGACGGGCATATGGATGGCGCTGCCAAAAACGTTACCTCCTTGGAAGAGGTAATAACAATTGTGGAGAGTCTTCTACACTCTGTCTGGTTACATAGTCCAAAACACTTACATGAAGGATCTATTGTATTTGAACATTTGTGACAGAGTAGTTACACCTCTCAGTAAGTAGGTCCTGAATTTGAGTCACAGGCTGAGAAGTATGCATGTTCTCCCTTTGCATTTTCCCCCACCCTCCTCCATCAACCATAATGTGGCCTTCTGGATCATCATGGATTCAACAAAAAAATATATAAATAAATAAAGATCTACAATAGATAACTATCATTCAGTGTTTTCCTACTATTTAAATTCAGTTTGAATTTGCTTTACCAATAGCTCTGAGGAGAGATACATTTATTCTGAAATCGAGTCATCCGCAGTGAAGCCTCAAACCGCCCTGCTCACCACAATGCTCATCTTTCACTTTTCAAATCTGTACATTGGCCATAAAGTTGAAGCTGTGGTTCGTAATCATGATCAGCAACATAACCATCACAATCATTCACTTATTTGTATATCCATTTTATCCACTGTTGCCTTTAACGTGAATTGATCCTGGATAAAGTGCTCTTAACTGATTATTCTGTGGTTCAAATAATTTAACAAATCAAAAATGGCTAGTTATCACATCTCAGAGCATATTCCATTTAAAGCTGTAAGGATGATATCTCAGTGTTGTCTGAATAATTTTGTATTAAGTTATTAAACTTGATTTGACAGCTGAGTTTAGGCAAGCTGGATAAAAGAGCTGTAAAAGACGAGATGAGAAGATAGACTGACAGACAGACAGACAAACATGAGACAGACGCTTAACAGAAGAAGTATCCGGATCTAATTGGACAGATTCATGTGGACTTCTCACCTGCGGGTCAGGACTCAAGTGTATCCGCTGTGCACACATCTTGTCTTTAACTGGCAGATGAGGCGAAAGTGGCATGATTACAATCATTCTGCTATTGTCTGTAATAAACGGGCAAGCCGGCGCTTCTGTGGAGGAGGGCTTCGAGTGCTCCTACACTTAAAAGTGAAAAGGATCTTTGAATAACTAATTAAAAAGCATGTGAATTCCAGTGTAAGACCTTGGTTTATACTTTAGTGGATTTGATTAGTGGTGATTTGTCTATTCGTTGACAGACGCTTGATGTTGGTGAGATAAGGGGGAAGAAAAGCCAAAGCATTTGGCTGGGAAGCCCTATTATTCATGGGCAGCAGTTGAGTGTGTATTTCCATTAGATGTGTGAAGGCCTCTAAGGTCTAAGAATGCACTTTAATAGATACCTGTCAAATGTAATTAACTATGTTTTTCCTATATCATACGCTTTCCCATCGCCTCTAGCCAGAGGCTCCACAGTCTGTTTGTGTGTGTACTGTGTGTGAGAGTCTGTCTCAGCGCCTTTTGCCACCCAGCGATTGGAGACAGTTTTAATTGCAGCATGACAACCACAAGAAAGGACCAGAAGCCCCGTAAAAGCCAAAGCAAGCTGGCAGCCGGCCCACAGTGGAAAGCTAGCCATGCCATAATTACAGGTAAAAAGACCTCTAGCACTGCAGCTCATTGTGGTATTTATTTGACACCAATCATGCAACTATGCAGGTATCCAACAATACTCTGTCCAGACAGGAGCGGCTGCAAACCTCCGGGGAAGACATGGACATGACCAGCAGACGAGAAAGTCCCTGTGCTATCATATGCAAACATCAGCTCAGGCCTGTACTTTATTCATGTGGTCTGGCACTTCAACAGCTTTCATATTCTACTGCTAAACCTTAAAAATATGTTTTTTTATTTCATCAATGACTCTAGAACATGATTGTGTGCCAGTTCTTACCTTTGTTTGACAACTATAACAAATGCAAAGATTCAGGTATGTTACTTAGAAATGTCTGTCCTCCTAAAGAGACCATAGTGTAAACATGCATTTTATATAATCAATCTAATGCAGTAATTAAATTTTCTTCTCCTGCATGTAGCTGCTTTGTCTGGAATAGACAGACCGAAACCCCTCGTCATAACATGAAAGTGAGAGCACCAGACCTTGATTCTAAAAAAGCCAAGTGTAACTGACATTGTTCACAGTCAAAGAGGAGCCTCACGTGGCATTAATAATTCATTTTACAAGACTCACTGGTGCCTCCCGTGAGCAGGACGATTTAAACGTTTTGATATTGGTGTTCCGAGGGGTGTAAGGGGCTACATTAAAGACACATTAGCAGAGTGGAAACACCTTTAGCTGAGCGGGGAATTGGGTCTGTTCCTTGTTCACCTCAGTCTGGGGGAGCTGTAAGGTGCACTTGTCTTTGTACCGTTTAGTGTTGTACGAACAATGGAGTGTTTAATCACTGCATGCCTAATAGCACACACATTTTGTCTAGCTCAAACAAGGTGCAGCTATTCTGGGAATGGTAATTGGGAGTCGAGCGGGATACGCTTGATTTCTGGAGGTCTTCAGGAGTCAGCCCTGTGACTAACTTGTCAGTTTCCAAGCTGTATCCTGCCATAGGTTCTTAGTTGCTGGAAAAGACTCAGCAACCCTTGACCATAGACCGATACAAACAGAAGATGAATGAATGAATGAGAGAAAATGACTTAGGACTTGTTTTCATAAAGTTGGCCAATATTGCTTTGAAATGAAATTGTCAGTGGTTAACTGGTATAGTCTAATTCTGTCAGGGCACTTTCTATAGTCTTTGTTGTATTTTTATATACAGTATAACCTTTTCTCTGGGGTGCACCATGGTGACAAAAACAAACAACCTATAAATGTTTTTCTTAGTTGTATGCTACAAACTTTTACAACATTTTACAACAGTTTTTAGTTTTTTTAATGAACTTTTTTGTATTCATTTCTGTTCTTCACCAAAGTAAATCATAGACATTCTACAAAGCAGACAGTTTCCGTTTGGGACGTCCGAAGCCCAGATCATAAATCTCACCTCTGGAAGTACTTTACGAGAGCACAATGTGTGTTTTATGCCTGCTTTATGAGTGCAGAAAGGCCACATCTAGAATGACACTCGCTCCACAGCTATTGAAGAGGTAAGACACCAAAATGTTTTACAAGCTCATTTTATCTAACATATGCTTAGTTGCCACTTAGATTGACTCTGTAAAAACTTGTTTCTTGTCCTGCTGTTCTTTTGTTTTTCATTTGCAGTTTTTTACCGTACGGTGATTTACTCGTCGCATAATGACTGTCAAAGCAAGTGGCTGTTTAAGTGGTGAACCGTAGCTGCAGTGAACTTGGTATTGATTCTGTGACAAAGGCGTTTATGCCATACAAGATGATAAAGGGGATTTTCTCCTTTCCTAATGTTGCAGTCCGGTTGTTTCACCTCATAAAAAGCGTGTCAATGGTGCTATTTGCTAAAGGCTATCCCAGAGGAGGATGTTTCAAGAGAATGACATTTACCCTGTAATTAGTCCTCTATATAGTGTCAGTTCACTTAACATTTCAGTTCAGCTGCTTTGAGAAACACAACAGGATATGATTGGACACTTAGCTTTTATTGAAAAAACATTGAACAAAATGAGATTATCAGTGGATGCATAAATTCGTCACCAGTTTTCCTCACCCAGCCTTACACAAAATATTATTCCTCTCCAAACTTTTGTTGCATTTTTCTGGGGACTCACAGTTGGCATTTTAACTAATGTTTGAGATTCAGCCATAGATTTAAAATCCTAAAAAGAGGGAAGAAATGTAAGCCTAGCAGATGTGAATTATAATTGTCATTATTCGAATTGTTTCCAAATGTTTTGTTACCATTTAAATGTGCAGAACAAAAGTTTGTTTGTCAGCCTATCTGACCGCGTCCTATGATGTAAAGTAGGTTATTTATAGTAGAGGACAGATGAGAGACTTAAGTCAAATATCAGTTATGACTGATTACCTACTTTACGTCATAGAACAGGATCAGATGAAAAACATTTTATTTGATAAATTGTACCGAATACTGTATACCTATAAGACTATAAAAATTTGGTATCAACACTGAAGTCAACTTTAAAGTGGATCAATTCCCAGGTTTTTCACACAATTGCCAAATCCCCTTGTGTTTTTTCCTAAATATTGCTGTTGTCATTAATATAGATGAACTAGGAAAGAGATGGGGAAGATACAAGTTACCTGCTGATGCATTAGTGAAGATAAATTGAACGCAGGGCCAGGTGTATGTGTCCAGAAACACATAAGTCTGCATCACTTCACACTGATAAGCTCTTCACAGTATTGATGTAAACAGCAGGAGTCCACACATACACATATACACACATACACAGACACACATATGACACACATACACACTCAACGATATAGAAGTGCATATAGAAGTGTCTTTCAGTAATTTAGCAACA
Organism: Hypseleotris bucephala; assembly: GCA_036025885.1. Classification (NCBI taxonomy): domain Eukaryota; kingdom Metazoa; phylum Chordata; class Actinopteri; order Gobiiformes; family Eleotridae; genus Hypseleotris; species Hypseleotris bucephala. Next base: position 9,591 of record JAVQKG010031237.1, read on the forward strand.
CTCATTTTAGATTGAAAGAAATGATCTGCATAGAAAGAGAATCTGACTCATTTTAGCAAACAATTGTTATAAAAGAATTTGTTCAGTTTTGTTCCAGACCATCCAGAACATTCTGTACATTTATTGTAGATATTGGAAGTTATGTTGCAGAACTCATAACTCTAGATCCTGTCCGGCAACTTTGGTTGTAAGCAAATCATGTCTGTATTCATACTCCACCATTAACACAATACCCTGTTGCACATACCTGACCTTATAGAAGGTATGGAACCAATATAAGCCACTTAAATGCTGTGACTTACTGATGTTACAAGTTTCTTTTTCTCTTTTTTGGCATTCAAATTGTTACACATATGTCTGCTCTCTCCCCTGATTTGCATATCTAGAAAGTATTTCCTGGTAAGTAGAGCAATGGCAGATCTCAGGAGAGGCCCGCACACAGATAGAAATTTGTAATAAAAAGAAGAAACATCTAAGGAGAAAAAAGCACAAAACCACGGTACACCATTACTTTAATGATCTATCATGTTCAAAGGAAACATATTCACAATCTGCTGGTTATAAACAAGGGAATGGGACAAAGCTCTTTCTGGGGTGTGTATGGAGCAGATGTTTGCTCTTCACAGCCTTTTTTGTAATTCTTGTAGCACATTTTCTCAAATGGGTCAATTTTTTAAGAACTTGTCCTCTCAATTGACAACAAGAATGTCCCAGGTTAGATCCCTGAACCAGCCAAGACCATTCTGTTCTTCTCTTTGTGTCTGGCTGGGGTTTCTTTGGACTATCTGGCTACTATCATCAAACTAAACCTAAAATGCAGGGGAATCCTCCAGCAAAGCAGATAAGGGTCCCATAACTCTGCTTAGGGTCACCCTCTACACCTGACAGATTGCCCCAGCAGTATTAGAAGGATGGGTCAAATGCACAGAGCTTCCTAATTATGGTTTTGTCTTTGGATACAGAGCAGCTGCAATTCTATCTTGTGGTGGGGTTTGACATTTGAAATTTAATGCAAATGGATATTTATAGTTTTCTGAAATTGCATTTTCAGTGTTTCACCACTTTGCCACCTAAACCCTGCAAAAAAAAAAGTTGCCAAAATGTGTTCGAGGAAAATCCTTTTTTGGTATTTACATAACATGTAAACAACTGCACATGGACACCTTCAGTTGATCCTACAACACCAGCCTAGACTTGCATCATAACATAAAACTACAATAGAAGCTTAGCCAGACTTGACATAAATGTTCAATGCTTTGTTCAACTGTCTTAGGGTCTGATACTGATGGTAAAAAAAATTCCAACATCCACAGTCTCCCGCTCTTTATTTACAATTCAACGATATCACACAAAATTCCAAAATAACCTACTTGGAAAATGCACAGACAGTAAATATAGCTAAAGCCAAAAACAAGCAAGCCAGCGTCAAAGTGCCTACAAAAACTTGTTGTCTCTGGTACATTTGAGTATTAAGTACCGAACTACGTAGTATAATATTTTACCCTTTGGTTCAAATCTCTATTTTCATGGGTCCAAAGGCTAAATTCCCATTGCATCTCCTCTTCACTGGTGGCCTGTCACGTTTTCCTTTCCCCCACAGGCTAACACATTGATGGGTCAGAGGCCAGAGGTTATGAGTCCCAGGAGGTGTCAGCCTAATTACCCTGGAGTGCATCAACCTGACCTGGGGGCCTTTTCAATGGTATTTATGTAACCCCTGACCCAAGCTACCGGGGAAGCACCCTCTTGATGTTGGTCCATCACTCTCCACCTCAGCATCGGATTCCTGGTTCAAGTTCACTGTCAAAGCGGCCCGGGCTTGTTTAGACAATCCAGAGCAATGTCAAAGGCAAACTTCAAGGGTTAGCTGGTCAGAGAGGTGAGCTTGCCTCTGGGTTACTACACTAAAGGATGTGATCTATGTGTTGCTCTGACAATGTTTAGGTCCAGGATAAAAACTGGTCTTTTTAGCTGTGCATATGACAGCTGAATTGAAATATGTTGGAAATGATTTCATCTTATTTTAATGTATGGTTGTGTTTTAATTATACGTTTAACTGTCTCTTATTTGTGTAAAGCCCTTTGTTGCCCTGTGTATGCAAATCAACATGCTATGCTTATATAACTTAAATAACAAAATACCTAAGTTTATGATGGTTAGGTTTTTTTCTTTGTACACCTATGGAAGCCCTGCAGAGATAAATAGTTGTCAATTTGAATAATAAAGTCCAGTGTCTTCTTTCAAGATGCCAGAAACGTTTTTTTTTCTACTTACTTACACTAACAGTTCCAATCTTGTTTTGCACATGAGTAAAAACAATTATATTAATGCCTTCAGTCAAGAATATACAAATAATTCGGAGCTGTTATTCTGATGCATCATGCAACTAAAAATATAGTTCAAATCTAAACTGTAATACTACTTAAAATTAAACTATTACAATCGTTGTCTATTTCTGTGGTGGTCACAGGTGGCCACCACAGAAATAGTCACAGGTGCAGAAAATCAGGTTGTAAAAGCATAATTTAAGTTCAAATTAAGTATTAGTATAAACTTATTAATCATTTACAAAGCATTACTTCAACTTAAGGTATTGTTAGTAGTGATAAATATTGGTGGTAAGGATTTAGCAGTAATAATTGTTGCAGTGCAGTCTCTGTGTCAGCCCTGTGAATAACTGAGCTCTGTGCATGTTGTTCTTAGTTGTTGGCATATGTTTTAGCCACCTGCTGCTTCTAACAGATGAAAGGGCAGCGGACAATTACTAAACAAATGAGTATACATCTACGCATGCTAAACCTATCAAGAACATATTGTCCAATCTTAGTACATTTTTACCTTAGTTAGCATCCTAAAACATTTACTTGATTGACAGTTCAGCACACTAATCAAATGAACTCTGTCACTTGGGGAATGACATTGCGTTCGCACGAATCCATCAATGCTTCTTCAAAGTATCACACCGACTTTATCTCCTCCTATGTCCTTGGGGCTATATGTTGCCTTAAGTAACTCAACGACACCAATGACACACTGTTTATAGACTGGCCAGACTGGATCGGCTCTGATTGATAGACGGAACAAAAAAATCCCAATCTAGGATCCTTTTACACTCCCTTGCACCCTTCCTAGCCTAGCCTTCTCCTTAACGCCTGATTGTTTAAGTGATAAGTGACTGTGATGGATGAGACGGCCTTTGTGTAATTATTGTCCTGGTTATCATTGTCAGTGCTGATAGCGTACATCCCAGTGTCCCAGCCCATTTTGTGCGTGATAAATAACAGTAGCAGGCCCCGAAATACATTCAAATAATTTGCGAACATAGCCCCGGAATGTAAACACGCGGGCCGCTAATGGAGGGTCTTGGTGTAGTACGTGAGAGTGGGCGATGGTGATTATCCTGTAACGTTTTTATTGGGGAGAGCAAATCATAATAGATTACATATGCATTTCTTCTGATGGGCCCATTTATACATACAACTGTCACTAATGCTATAGTAATGACACCCACATCTTGTAACTATTAAGCCTATTCAAGCGACTATGGGCCTTAAGCAGGGTCCACCCATTAACAGGACAGATACACAGATATATAAACTAGTTAAAAAGGCACTAACTGCATTATCAAAAAATGTATATGAAGATTTTTGTCTGAGCAAATTTTTTGGCTTCTTCAATGAAACCACAACAAATGGGGGCTTGTCCTCGCAACTTAAATCAATCTAATTAATGTCACTGTCACCAACAATTACCTGATAAGAATGCTTTATTATGTCTCTATGATACTTGACAGCACTAAAGTGATGTAATCTCAAAGGGTGATTTATAGATTATGACAATTAGTGCCCAGATAAAGCTATTATTGGTGTTAATTTACCTTTCAAAGATGACTGGAGCATTATATTGTCTATTGGATCTTTCATTTCGACATTTCGACCTGCACAAAGATTTAAATCTAAACTGCAGCGAGGGAATAGCTGTGGGACAATTTATTACAACTTTGTCACGCTTTTGTGTTGAGATGCAATCTGCCATTTGCAGGGAGCGTCATTAGAAATAATAATGAGAGTTTACCCTTTTCTCAAAGCCTTCTGTCTCATTCAGTTTTAGACAAGAGTGAGTATGGCCTCTGACCTTTGGCTTTCTGGCTGACTGAGCATTACGGGACGCTAATTGGCCTTGTAACAATATATCAGCATGTGTTGTATTGCCATGTAAAACGCACAAAAACATAGTCTAATTAGATTTACTATGGTGAATTTCTTACGAGACTATTCTGGGACCATGCTTTTACACATAGCTGTATGTGTTTTCCATGTCAACTTCCTTTATATGACCTTTTAGTGTATTTTACCTAAATATTTATTTTTACTGTAAATTTTTTGTGTTTTCTAGCTCTGATATGTGTTACATGGACCATCATAATTTTCTGTTCAAAATTACCACAATCTGTAGCTGATGGTAGTTAACTTGAATTGAATTGGCTTTCTGCTGTTGCTGTTGTTTGGTATATACATATTATGCAAGACTACTCGTATGTGTTCCATATAATAATCTAATTTAAATTATTTTTCTTTCATTCAATAAACTCTAAACACTCCTTTTCTTACTGCCGCCAATTATGAGCCCATTAGCATAGAGTATTTGGGCATATTGATTTGGCAAAGGCAGATGCCATTCCTGATGCATCTCATTTTGGCTTGAGACTGACAGAAAAGTACAATGGATATATCATTGAGAATAAAGCTTTGTAGGAAATATTGCAAAATACATAGACATACAGTACCAGTTTAGGCAAGGGTCGAACTACCAACCTTCTAATTAGTGGGCGACCTACACCCCTCCTCAGCCAATGACCTCTTCAGCATTTTCTCTAAAAGTCATCTGATCCCCTCCATAACAAGCTGCAAACTTTCTCACACACTTAAATGGATACGGGAAAGAATAGAAGTCTGACAATCAAGAGGCAAAAAGAATAGACCCATAGTCACCTGGGGTCATTTGGACAACAGCTTTTAACAGAATGACACATGACACTTTTTAAAAGGCTCTATATTGTGGAAGAAACAATTACCACAAATCAGTAGGTTCAGGATAAAAAATATATTTACTTTATTTTAAGATGGTCACGTGTGTGGATTTCTTGCTTTGAATTTGAAACAATATCACAAGTCATATCATAAGTGATGTAACCCAAGTTTGAGCTTAAGGCATTTGCTGCGTAACACTATCCAGCCTCTCAATAGGTGACAATGCACAGTCATGGTTTTTATCCCAAGATTAAGTATGAAGTATGAAATTTCGTTTTGGGCACGGCTGACTTCTGCTCCTTGTCAGCAGAAACGTGGGCCGGGCTAAGGTCCCCTCCAGGCAGATCAATTAACGCCTGTGTGTGGAAGTTCAACTGTTGAGAAGGTCAGACAGGTCAAGGATCATGTAGAGTTCAGCTTTTGACTGCCTCCAAGAATGCCCGATTGTCACAGCGATTGGCTAATGCTAATTGGTTAGCGGCTAATCAAAGAAGCGAATATTTTTTTATTGAAAATCCGGAACGTACAGCTGCACATGGCACAATGGTTGACCTGAAATGACAGCAGTTTTTTCCCGATACATGAGACAGTAAGTAGCCCATAAAGCACCTTCATGCCTCTTCTCTCACTCCTTCTACCCATCTGTCTTTCTCTATAGCCTTGTCTTATACTCTTAGGACAGATGATATGCTGTCCTCTTTCCAACACCCTTTGCAAGTAGCATATTTCTCTTCTCCCCGGGAGCGAGTAACTCAGTCCCCTGCTTATGTCCATACTCTCCCCCCTCTTCAATACTACAACACACAACTCTGGGACGAACATGGCCCGCAGCTTGGATGGCCCTCCGCGGAACAAAAACACACACTGAATCTCAAAGGCTGCCTTTATCCAGGACGAACAAAAAGGCTAGCTTCACCTCCGCTCTGTTCCCACCATTAGGGCTCTGGGCCGGGACGTCACCCCCTCCCCCCTCGCCACCGGCCCCTTTCAGTAAGTGCTGGGGGGTGCGAGGTACGCCCTTTATGTTCACATGTGTCCATGCTGGTTTACTCTGTCAGGAGTTGCCCCCGCGCACAAAGACGTTGACCAGCCAGCTTTGACGCGGACACCTCCCATTGAGACGTGAATGGGCGCAAGTGGAAAAACACACACCTGCACCTTTATGTGTGGCACTTTATGGCTAACGCTAGAGGGCTATTCAGGCTCATAGAAGGAGAAATTTTGGAATAATGCCCAAAAAACAGGTAGGCGACCCAACTGAAATTTTAAAGCCTACATTAGCTAACAATAGTGGATCAAAAACTAACTTAACAGAGCAAAGGGGCCAAAGAGAAAGCATATGCCAAAGTTGGCTCGCACTGTTTGCAATGAGTTTCAGAAATAATCATTCAGACTATATATTCTTATAGAAATTATGTACAGTATATAGGATTAACATAATAAACCTGGGCTACTATTAGGGCTTTAGCAGTCAAATCCATTGCATAAGCTCATTTATTACATAGTGTGTATAAGCATAAAACATCTTCAGGACAAATGTGGTGAAGTCCAATGCAATCATCAGAACAGTCTGTTAATAGGCTCTTTATGTAGAGAATACTATTCATACCTGATAAAAAGACACTAAAAATTGAAACAAAGCACAATCTTTAGTTGACCTTTGTACCAGCTTATTTCTAAAGACAACTGTTAGTTTGTATATCAGCAGATTCACTTACACAAACTTAGATACTTGTCTGGTTCATTGTGAGTTTGTGTATATGGTAGTCTTCTAGTCAAGTTCTTATACTGTCTATCATATAAAATGATGCCCCTCTTATTCTTCATTCACCACTCAATGAACACAATCTAATGACACTGTGGCAAATTTGCATTGCGTGAATACAAAGTGGGTCATTTGGAAACAATGTTGCCGTGTGGGACCTGTCATATCATAAATGCGTTTACATATTCAATAAATGTAATGTTCACCCTTGTATTCATTACCACCTTTTCAAAAACTAAAAAAAAAGGCCCAGGCCATTTGAGTCTGACTGGGTCCATGAAGAAACCATTATCCCCATGACCCGCAGCTATTAATTCCATCCTCACTCCTCCCTCTGTCTCTCATTTCTCTCTACAAATTCATTTACATGAAAGACCACTCACACTGGCACGGGCCTGCAGGTAAATGACAATCTAACCAATGATTTCATGCAATATTACCATTTTGCCGCACACACCCCGCACTCCCTTTCACGCTGGCGGTCCACAGGGCCAGTGCAAGTGTATCATTAATAAATCTGCCCCCTCTCCCATGACTGAAGGGATCAACATGTTTTAATTATCCGCATGTGATTTGAAGTGGATTGGCGAGCTGTTGGCTTGCACAAACATTCGAGATAAACACGTTTGCAGGTGAGATGAGACAAGCACTGAGTTTACATGCAGAGCTCCAAAAGATGCTCCTAGTCAAGATACAGCTAGTGAAACAGTCCACCACTTTTGTTTCAATGTACATACACACAGAGAGTGGAACTAGGGGCGATATGGCAAAACTTTAATATCACAGTTTTATTGCGCTAAGATCACGATTGCGATTTTTTGGTCCTACACAAAACACTATACTGCTATCACTGTCTTCATAAAACATTTTTAACTACAAATTCAGTGCACATTCACTCCAGTTTTTTCTCTTTATTTTACATTTTATAAACATGAACACTAGCATCATTACAGTAAAAATTACATATTAAATCACGATTCAAAGATCGCCATAACTTCATATCACAATTTGATCTTTTATCATCATATTGTCTACTCCTAAGTAACTACTGTATCTAGTACTGTTGTGCATAAAAGTGGTCTGTAGAGCTAAATGCTAAAAATCACATCTAATGTGATCAGTAATAATGGCTTTGCTAATCAATATAACCAACAATTCTTAAAAAAAAGACAAACAATAAAGTCATAGAAATGTATTCAGAAGATAGTCTCCCAAATGTGCCTCGCAAAAACACAGAAATTTGACATGAGCTATGTTGAAGTCAAACCAAAACATTTACAACATAGAAGACTAAACAATGAAAAACAAGCTAGCGAGGGGCAGATTAACCTCTAAAAATGTTGGCCTCACTGTTGTCGGCCTGGTTTATCACATGC
>JAVQKG010031251.1:0-23524 GCA_036025885.1 Hypseleotris bucephala
ACTTCCTGAGTTATTGCATTTACAAATTTAATCCTTAATTAATTAATTACTTAATTACTATTCATCGCAGATGTACCCAAATCGATACAGTTCGGCGTCCTTATAGGGTCTACGTATCTACAAAGTTTCAAAGTGATCGGGCATTTCGTTTTTGAGTTATCGCGGTCACACGGCCAATCTGCGGACCCGGACGCGTCCGCGGACGGACATGAAACCATAATATTGCCGAACGCATTGCGTTCCGCCGATATAACTAAGGAAGTGTAAGAATTGAACCAGCAACTATGTGATCTGTAACATCAAATGCACATAATATTGCAATTAAGAAAAACATATAATAGAGAAAAAAAATACTTTTCTGTCAGTGCATTTGATTTCAAACTGAAAAAGGAAAAAATCTGCTGGTTCAAAATTGTCTTATAGTACCACTTTACGAAGAGCCAATAAATATAATTGAATACTAAAAGTGCAGCTCTAGCACCCAGTAGTAACTGATAATATTCTGTGCTTGTAAAGAGAGACAGGTTAATTGGGCTTGCAATAAGAAAATAGGTCAAATGACTGTAAAGATTTGATATGATTTTGAGTTGAATGGTTATATTAAAGCAGTCAAGAAAAGGTCACTATGATTGAAGTCACTGTCGCCTCATTAACGTCTTTAGTTTCCAGTTTGATTCTGTCTCTCTCTTCCTCTTCCCTCTCTCTTTCCTTTCCTTTCTTTGGCAGTCTGAAAAACGGCCTTGTCTGTCTTCCAAGATAAAATGCCTTAGCTTGGGAGGGCAAAACGAGGGGCTAGAGAAGGCAAAAACCTAAAATAACCACATAATTAAGCCCCTTCGAATGGCTTCTTCCTATTGATTTGCTGTCCGAAGCATAAACACGGAACGGGCAAGAAGCAGGAGTGGAAGAAAAAAAAACAGAGAAAATGGGGGCAACAAGTCGAGCGAAGGAAAAGCAGACTAGAGAGGCAAGAAAGAGCTGAGGATTTCTCCGCAAATAATCTCCCTGCTCTGCTTGGAAAATAGTATTTTTCTCCCTTTCAACCTTTTTATTCCCCAGCATTCCCAGTTCTATTTTTTCATCTAATTCTCTCTCCCATCATGAATGCCAGAGGGCAGCCCCGTTTGAGTCCGCCAGTGTGCCGTATAATCCGCAGAAAGCCAGCAAGCAAGCTAGACCCAATCTGATGATGCTATAGTAGAGCTCATTGGAATAATTCATACAAGCGGGACTGGTTATTATGCAGAGGCTTGCTAGCTAGCACCTGGGCCGATACATTTTACAGGAGACTGGGGGGGTCGAATACATTTTTCATAACTTCAGCTGTGACAACACACCATATACAAACCGTTCCAGTTTGTGGCTATGTGCTATCTTTCCGCAAATACCCGACCCACTGAGAAGGAAAACTAATACTTTTGGCATTTTCAATTCCAGCGTCTAAATTCTGACGCCCTTGCCACAATGGGGGAAATAGATTTTAGAGACTGCCCTTTGTGTCCTCTGAAGACACAGTCTGTGCAGTTACAAGCGAGGAGAGAAATTTGAATTATTGCCTTAGTCCAAATATAATAAGAACTTTAAAAATGCATGTAAAAAGTCTTGGCTCAACTGCATTGGTAGAAATTGAATAGATTAGGCTATTACTCCATGTATACAGCTTCTTTGTGACATATAACTTCTAAAGGTATGAAGTTTCTAGTGATGAAAGAAACTGTCCAATCACTAAATCGACCTCAGTGTACCATACAGATGATCACCATTGTGGGCTGTAAATCACGATACAACTAGAATGCGGTTTTATGGATTTGTAAAGAAGCATTTCCTCACCTGAACTATTGACCAAATTGATATCTATAAACACACTGTAAACCAGCATAGAACAGAGAAGACATTGTCAGGAGCCATCAGAGTTGTACCATCAATATTATCTTGTGCATCTATCTTTATATCATGTCTTAAAACATTAAAAATATTGCACACTGGTAGAGTCCATCCATAGACAACTGTCACAATAACTGAAGCAAGGTAGGTGAAGTGTCTTGCTCAAGTACATCTAACCATCAACCTTCTAATTATTTTTATAAAAATATTTATAAACATCAGCTTGTACTTTTTTTGTATTTACTCCAATATAATTGTACTGATAGCTTGACACCCCAAATGTGCTTTCTCTTTTGCCTATTTTGCCACTTTTAATAGGCAAAAGTGTTCTTGTAATCTTTTTTCTTCCCTACTTAGTCCGTCTTGCTTTTGCCTATTAATAGCATCCATGTTCTCAGAATTATGACTATATGGTTTTCAGCAGGAAGTAGTTGAAGCTATCTCTTCATTAGCGATGCCAGTCATAATTCATTTGAACCCCATTGATTACGTCTCCGTCCTTGATGCAAATGATGGCAATATGGCTTATTAATGATGGCTTATTTATAATTCATACGTCTTCTATATATTCTATCCATTTTTAAATTGACATATCAAAGTACCTTTTTCTCCTTTAGCCAATTAGCACAAATAGCATCGCTCGCATGTCACGTCGGTATCCATGGAAACGCTGACAAAACCTCAAGGTGAGAAGACTTATTTGCGGAGGTCAAGTGTGATGTTGAGAATGACCTATACAGTAACATCATAAGGTTAACTAGTAAGGTGCTTTTAGTGACCTGACATCCATTACAGTCTCACAACAGGGGGGCAGAAGATGTGACACTATACCCTAAGTGGTTACATCACTCTGCCTCAAAGATACACAAGAGTCTTAAAGGTGTATCTTAAGAAAAAAGTTAAAATATAAACAATGCCAAAAATGGGTACCCTGTTCTTTGAGGCCAGGGGGAGGGACTAAAATAATGTTCGACTTCAACTGGTCAGAGATGTAACCCACAAAGTCTGATTTGATGTTGCTGTAGAGGCCAGTGGAGTGACTAAAGTAAAAAAAAATATTAAATGTCTAATAGTTTTAACTTTAGCAAACATAAGGACTAAAAAACAATGGCTTTCAAACTGTACTACTGGTAGTATTTAGGCTCTTATTTACATCTTCGGTATGGGGCGCTTGAATTTAGCCATTTTTAGACCTGGTTTAGACCTTGTCAAACCCACTTTTTTACTTGGTTACTGTGTATAAAAACTTTAGCACTGGTTTAGTCCTTGTTTAGGTTTTGACCTGTTTTTTTCACTGTGCTGTGTTTCAATCTGGATCCTTGATTTCTAAATGTACAACCTTACAAAAACCCTTGCTGATCCGTTTGCTTGGTGGTTCAAGCCAACGGTGTGCCAGTATAGTCCCTAGTTTAGACATTGTTTAGTGACTTGGTTATTCACATTTTAGTCCATCAAAATGGTACTTTGGAAAGACAAATATTTTAACAACTGTTACTTGGTGTAAAAGTTTTAAACCACTGCCTTAGCCTATAACCTTGAATGATTTATGTAAGGTATGGATCATAAAAGAGTGGGCACTGTTCGCTCCAGGTTGCATATAATTAGCACTCCGGTGATTTGCACTTTTTGAGGCTATTGGCAGCAAGATAGAATATATTTAAAAGACAATGATTCATAATGTCAGCAATTTACATAATCATCTTTGTGTTAAAGCGTGGTTTTATTGGTCTGGTGCCAAAATATGCTGTGGGAAAGATGGATTCTTTTTATTATGTGGTGTTACTGTACGTGTTTTTTAGTGTGTATGCACTTGACTATACAATAAATAAGACAGGAGATACATTGTTTATCAGATTGTTAATTTTCAAAATAGCTTCAAATTGTTATTCCATTAGTCTTTATTGGGAGCGTAAAACTTTCAAGCACCATTGAACCTTTCATTACTCCCAGTTTTTAGAACTGGCCAATGAGTTTTTTTTTTAAACAAGATATTAAATGCAAGCTCTTATCTTAAAAGTTTAATTAAAGTTGCAGTACATGATTTTGTGCAGGAAAAACAAACAAAAACCTCTATCAACATCTCTATCACAGTCTCAAACAAAGCAGGAAGTCAGAATAAGGAGCAGTGCCTGGTCTGAATCAGGTGTGCTCACTCCATTATATCAAATACCAATGTAATGACCATATGCTGTTGTAGCTATAATAGGTTCAATGCATTTGCTTCTACTGTGATAATAATACACATTCACTATACGCTGGTGCCCTAGTCAGTGCCTCCCTGCAGACACTGACATATGAGACATAATGAACCCAACATTGCTCTGTTTGCAGAGATATAAAGTACACATCACAAGCTCAGAACCTCAAGTCAAAGGTGATTTTTATTATTGCCCACTTTTCCCAAGGTGGTACCAACGCTTATGTTTATTGCAGACACGTTCACAACTTAGGGATAATTTGTTGTTTGATTCTTCCAGACAGATATAATATTTCTAATCCCCTCAATCTTGTGCCCAGCGAGGGTAGGATAAGTATCTGTCTCGCTCTGCCAGGTTCTTTTATTGTCATCTATCTTGACAAAAAAGTGGAAACTGAATCTATGTACAGAGTAAATATGAGAGATGAAGATGTAGAAGACTATTTAAAGTCAGAACCGAACAGAGTGTACATGTGAAAATCGAAAGCAGATAAAGTGAGCATGCGGCGAGATTGGGATAGCCTCTCTTGCTCACTCCAGTCGGGGCTAAAGTAGCTAATGGGCTCGCCCAGATGCACTGAGTGGATATTGCATTGGGACTTCCTACGGTCCCCGAGCAAACAGACAGCCAGGGTTGGCTAAGAGGCTCGATGGCCAGCCGGAAACATGATATCATCTCACTACTGCTACTAATATGGACACATAGTCAGGCTAGGAGGTGTGTGAGAGTGAGGCAGAAGGCCGGACAGAAGGGGTGGACCGAGTTGGCGTGAACCCAATCTTGAATTACGGAGAAGGGATACCTGTGGAGAGAAGTGATAGGTCAGTGGAGGTGTTGGAAGTGTGGTGTCCTGAAATGTCTGAATAATCACATGGACATTGTCGAGAGAATGACAAACAACAGTCTGACTTTTGGAGCGCACACTGAACCAAACTGAGAGACATGCTATTTATTCCGAGTGTCAGACATGGGACTGGCTAGACTTTTGTGAGATGGGAAGATAAGCCCAAATAAGGACAGGCTACATAATTAGAACATAACATAAGACGGTTACATCTAGTTCAAGGCCATTTGTTTTGAATACCTACTCAAAACATTTAGTCATTCTGTTAATGTTGTGGTTTTGCAGCTGTATTTACATCATGCTGTGCAGCCGCTTGTTACAATTCCTGCACAAATCCCAGTTTTTGAGTCGAGACTGGGGCCGCTGCTGCTGCCTCCTCTGAATTACTGTAGCTCATTAAAACACTGTTAGATGGCTCTAGATTAATTATATAGTCTTGTCGCATCCTTTAAAATTTCACATCTTTGTAGTTGTGGAGAAAATCAGTACAGACTACTGAATTTAACGCATTATACATTAATGAAGAGAAAAGTGCCAACTATTTTTGCATCTACTGTACATAAACCAATACACGCATGTCCTGGGGGTGGTTAGCACTGTACTGTGTCAAGGGCCGTTCTATAAAAGGAAAAGGTGAAGGTCAAAGAGCTGCAGTGTTTTTCCATCCACGTGTTAACCTTTGTTTATGGCACCCTAAAAAACTTAACACAAATAAAAACTCAATTGTAAAAGTACAATAGACATACGCCACATAATTAAACACATTTTTACTCAAATTATTGAAGTCTAAATGAATTAAGTGGACTTGTTAATTCAGTTTCTGTCACATAAATTGATGCTTGATGCTTTACAAACCTAAAATATTCACATGTATCCAACACATTTTACTAATGTCCAAGAAACTTAGTTGAGATCATTTGAATATGTACCATTTTCTTTCAATTTATTTACAAATTCTGCCTTATAGAAACCGCTCAACTTTGTATCTTTCGAGGTGTTATGGTTTATTTATGGCATGAATCAATCAGTTCTTCAAAGTACATGAGGAATACTGTATATGCAGGTGTTTGTGCTGCAGTCCTGTGTGGGAAATAAAGTGAAGATATTAACATAAAATGATTTGAGAAGGGCACTTAGTGGATATGGATAATTCATATAGATTTCAAAAGCCCCCCCAGGTCACTGTATATGTAAACAATATATGTCCCATATTTGTCAGCTTGAAGAGGGCTGGGGGCAGTGGGATGAAACAACAGCCGGGCGAGCAAGATTGATTAAGCGCTCATGCATGCTTGCGTCAGTGGTGAAAGTGGGAGGGTGTGGGAGTTTCCTTGATTTGATTTATCAAGTACTCAAAAGCAGGATTAATCGCAGTGATGATACCATGACAGGCCATTATCTATAAAGCTTTATCTGAAGGTGCTGACTCGCAATGTACTTATGTGTGTTTAACTGGCTCTTATTGGGGATGTATTTCAGCCTGTAATCTAAGAGGCGCTGTTTACTTTCAAGCACTGGACAGTTGGAAATTGAGACCAACAGAACAAGACATACACTCTCATATAACAAGGCCCATAAAGCCACCAATGTCACAATTACAAGATGAATAAAAAGTTATGGGTTTTGGCAGCCATAAACATCATAGTTTCAAATAGATGGTCAGCTGAAGCTTGAGATGCTGGATAGAAATTGCTGCAGGTCTGAAATAAAACATTAGTGAGTCACATTTTTAGGAAAGAAGCACTGTTTTTAAGTAAATATTTGAAATACATTATTTAACTTTTTAGATTTTGAGCAGTGTCCAGATTGTGTTTTATCTTGCACATTGCTGGATGCATATTTGCTGTTGTGCTGGTAGTGTGCATAGAAAGGACATTTTAAATTCAGATTACATTTTGGTGGCGTTCTCTACTATTTACTGCTCTCATTCACCATTTGCAGTGCTTCTCCTTAACTTCTTAACTGATTGGTCACTGTGGCTACTATTGTCCAAAAGTTACTAGCCATTTAAAATAATTCACTAGCCACAGTTTAGTTATTAAAGAGCTTTTATAATGAATTGACATTTATTTTCTTCATGTCAGATTTTGAAATAAATATACATTCCTTCATGTCATTTGAAATCCAGCTCCTTGTAGCCAGCCTTTATTTCCCTAAAAGTACCTCCATCTTGTCCCTTGTCCACTCTGTATATAGTGCGTTGTTTTACACCATTGTAGATTTCCTATAAGTGTGCACATTAGTGTGAGAGGTCATGTGATCCCTCCTCTCTTGTATCACACATTCACATGACTCACGGCTCTCTCCTCCTACTCCTTCCTTTTGTCTTTTCCGTCACTTACATGAAATCACTGCGCTCCACACTTACACTGTGAACTTGATGATACTGTTACACACCCGCACATGTCCCTCTGTCCTTCTCTCTCTCTTTCTAATTGATTTCTCCTCCACACTTGATCCCTATTCTACTCCTCTACCTTAATCTGCCTTCATCAGCAGACAGTGTCAAATAAGCACATTTTGGGTTCCATTCTTTTGCTTTATATAATGTCTTCATTGTTATTCTGCGTGGGACATTCAACTTATTTGACTTAAAATAATGGGCATGAAAGGCCAGCACAGTGAAGCAATTCAGTGCTAAAATTGTTTGGAAAGTAATTTTGCATCTAAATAATGCATTAGTAGAAGATATCAAATACACTGTAGTCCTAGACTTTCTTATTCTTCCAAGCTCTCCATTGAGCAATTTTAGGATGTACATATCACTTATTTACCTATTTCAGATTAGTCCTTGTGCTAAATTTGATTGCAATTGAGCCACCATTGGTTTTGTAGTGGTCTAACTACTTACTACATTACCCTGCAAGAGAGTATGATACATTAAATTTCTTTTCAATTGGAAACTTTGATTGGTGTTATTCAATGTGCCCTCCTTGTGTATCCTGATCACCAATGTGCAATGTGCATCCAGTAAGCTGTAATTGTGGTATTGTTGTACAATCACCCACCTTATTATATCTTTAGTTGTTGTTTTTTTACCTTTTGGTATTCAGACTACTAATAAACAACTATTATTCCATTACTCATCTCTGTAAATATTGCTTTGCCACAAATAAACGGTGCTCAAATTCATACATCCTTTGTCGTAATGGTTTTGATGCATCGGTTAAATGAATTACATTGCACATAAGTCCATTTCTTATCCCTTACACCTAAACCTTTAGCTACAGATAAGAAAAAACAATTCATTTATTTCCAGGACGCATAGACAGTGCAGTCTTTGTTATGGGCTTATATGAGAAGAAGCTCATGATAGAATGGCTTGAATGCTGCTCAGATTAGATCAGTGCATGCAGCATAAACCCAGGCTTATGCTGCTCCACTATCACTCTGTCACATCCAGAGGCATGAGCGAGCGGGCCACGTGTCGCCTCAATGCACCCGACCACAGATGCCCACGCACCATTTGTCACCACGCTAATTCCCACAAACCCAAATACAGCTTTCTCCTCTGCCTTCAATACATATGTGCACCCTGCAAAGACTCATGTTCTACCATTATCTTTGGTTGCATGCTTTCCTTTTTTAGTTGCATTTTCTTTTCTAAACCAAAACAAGAACAAAGAAGCCTTTAATGTCAGGATCGCCACAATGTAAAGAAAATGTTGAAAAACGAAATATTATAGTTTACGATGGCATTTTAGCTAGCTATGATCATTATTTGGAACTCTTAAAAACTTGTGTGGTGCCTCTTAAGATGTAAAAATGTATATATTTTGTAACAATGTGTTAAAATTAGATTGTCTGTTACATTGATCTGTTGTATGAAGGAACCATATGTTGTTTTCTATGAAGCTTTGTATTATTATTATTTTTCTTTACATTTTTACATAATTTTTTGGAGATCTGAGCTTTCTCTTTGCTCAAAAACTTCAAACAGTATGCATATCCTTTTTAGGCCTCAAACTTCCCTGCTGGCAATGCTTACTTCTTTGCTTTAGCTAATGCAAACAGTGGAAAGTGTTATTTTGATCAAGTATGTAAGGTAAAAACAAACCTCTTTATCTCCAGAGAAGGTCAAAACCACAGCATTCAGAATTACTTATTAAATATCGTGAATAAAATATAAAACAACTGCAGGTATATTTTTGACAGGAGGACATTATCACATTGTAAAAATCTCAGAAAGGTCTATTAACCATTGGGGTTCTCCTTTAAAGCTGCTTTGCTATCACACTGGCAGATAGCACAAGTCCAAAGCTTTCCCCTCTCCCATCATTTCAATCATTCTGTTTCCAAAACCTCATGATGTTGTGTTATCTTTCATCTCATTCTCTTGTTTTCATCTGCGATTTTCTCCTTTGTTCCCTTCACGCCAACGTCCTCGCCTGGGCTAGCGCTGAGCTGCATTTGTGACAGCGTCTCAGAGAATTAGCGCAGCATCGCCCGTGTGCAGACATCTAGGACACACAGCAGAGCAAGGCAAAGGAGAGGGGAAAAAAACAGGAAAAGTCAGCCCCCGTTCTGTCTATCTGACCGAGCTGGAGCAAAAAAAGCTTATCGGGGCGGCACTGGGGGAGAGGAGAAGGAGGATTGTAAGCATACACTGCAATGCCATAGCGAACATATCGGGGAGCAAGCAGGCTACAGTCACACTTTTCAAATGTCAAATCCTCATGAATTTACAGTGAACTTGGTGACGGGAGATGGAGTTTATGTTTTAGGTGACCTTAAAGAACTGGCTCATAGCATCGCTGAAATAGATTTGTGTCACATTGCTGTTGAAGGAGTGACAATAATGGTCTTTGTACAATGCAAAACGGACCAATTTTTCTTCTTCATATGAGTTTTGTTCAATCAAACCTACAGTCTAAAAGGGCCGTGATTTAGCTGAGTTGGTAGAGTACGGCCCAAATTCAGAGCCTACAGTGCTTGCCCAGGGGTTGTGAGTACGAATCCATTTCAGTTTGCCAAATGTCAGTCTCCACTCTTCACACTGATGTCCCTATTAGATTTTCATAGACTGTGGCCTATAGTTGTGGTGCCTTAAGTGACAACCTTTTGGTATATTGTTGTTTTCAAAGCTAAATAAAGTCTGAAAATATACAATTCAAACCCATTATCCAAAGAATTCAACCTAAGCAAACAATCAAAACTGTTTATTGTAAAATATGGCAGACCGTATGCAGTTCTTTTGTTGGTACAGCCTTTTAGTTTAACTCATATCTGTCTGACCTCTCAAAATCCATTTCAGACGAAATAGACTTTTAATATTGAATAAAAAGTAGTCAAATAACTTGTCAAGCTATTACAGCATTGAGTTTTGAAAAACAATATCAGCCTCTTGCACCTTATCTTCCCGTCCCAGCCCCTGTAGTTATTGTTGCTGTCCGTGGTGCTGATTCTTGGTGGAGAGAAAAACAACAACACCTTATCTAACCTTTAGCAGCGGAACAGCAGTAATTGATGAGTGGACATAGATGATTATTGAAGCCGGCATTGAGCGCAGAACTCTGAATCGATGCTGAAGTGTTGTATTGATCCTCCTGATGAAGTGAAGAGGCCCGGAATACCGATCGGCGCATAGGTGTAGGAGATGATGTAGTGAGGAGACGGATGTTTGGCTGTGGGTCAAGATGGCTGCCAAAATTCAAATGTTGTGCTGAATAGTAAAAATAGTCCAAATTCTTCATTAAGTATCATTGTATATTGTTTTATTACAGTAAATTTAAATCTTCAAGCCACATTTTTTTGCTCTAGATTCAGCATGTCCTCCTTATGATACCGTGGGTTCTCTCCAGCCAACGAACATGCATGTGTATGGATAGAGAAGAGGTGAATCTAAAAGCCATCTAGTGAATGGTCATTCTAAATAGAAATATTTTGAGACCCTGTTGTTTATTTAATCTCTTTCATTTTGAACCTAATTTCATCCCATTTTGTTTTGTGGAGCTGTTGTGAAATATATGTATTTTTCATGGTGACGTCTTTTTGTGTTTTACTATGAACGAAATCCTGCTGCATGTAGTAGTAAGCCGTCTGTTTGCTTATTATCAGGTTTGAACTTGGCTGGTCTGGTTAGCTCTGGTTTCTCTGTGACATGCCGACTCGATAGGAGCTGGCAGGTACGGCGTGCTGCAGCCCACTCTCCTGTCTCGTGGAATACTGTGCCTCCTTCCATCTCTCATCGCCTCCAACTGTTTGTGTCCGCGCGCCATATACTGTATGCCTTCACCGCGCCACGAGCCATTCCTCCTGCCAGGCAGAATGCAAGCCCGGCACGGATCCCACTTCAAAGCCCTATACACATATCCGCCGAGACATTCCCGGGCGGTATGGAAGCAGGGATACGCTTATAGATGCATCCATATAAAAGAGTTCACCAAAGTGTACACAGCAAGGCATTGGAATTCTTCATACATGCATAAAGAGGCACAGGTCATGACCCATGTTTCTCTGCTGTCCCTGATTTTTGGAAATTAGTTAAAGAATTAAGTTGGAGAAATTGTGCTATATAGAGGACAGTGACAGTGAGGGCAAAAGGTTATGTTTTTGCTAAAATGCTTACAAAATGAACAAAATTCCTGCAGTCAGAAGTTCCCATCTTGTGGGATGTATGTGTTGCACTTTTGAAAATAACTTTACATAAAAAAACATTGTGAATGCTTCTATTCAATTGAATAGGTAAATTGTGCATTTATTTATCAAGTCAACTATGAATTATTAACCTCTGAAAGTCTACACAGTATTAATATTAAATTAAAATCTTACAGTAGCTAATTCAGCAGGTTCCATGATCAGTTATACGTTAAAAGAGCAAAGAAAGAAAAACTAGTGCAAGCGATCTTGGTGTTGTTAAACAATTGTTGAACAGAATAGTCAAGTGCTTGGTACGGTAAGCTCAAAACTATTGTCATGGTTTGCATAAAATTATACTAGAAGTCCTTTTAGTACATCATTGTCTATTAAAAGCCATTAAAAATAAATAAAAATGCTCCACACTGCAGAAAAAGTATATCCTCAAAAAGGCAGGCAATCCTGATTTGTGAGTGTTATGCAACATCATTTAAATATTTAAAGTTCAAGGATGTTGCATAATTACCTGGTGTTTGAAGTCAAATTGAACAAGATGCAGTATTTTCTACTTGTTTCTTGTGGGTGCAGAAACAAAAGCTTGCTCATCCTCTAAGCTTGTGATGGGTCTATTGTCATTGGAAAGAACAGAACTGTACGTTTGTACATTGGACCGATTCCAGACTATTAGAAGCTATTATAAAAAGCTTGGAGGCGGGTGTGCACAGCTGCATGATGCTTTGATGCAATAAAACTGTAGTGGGGGCGAATACATCCATGATTGTATAGGATATACATTTGTGTGGGAAGCTATAGACGCAACATGCTATTGTTTGTGCATAATGTAAAGAGACTTAATCAAAGTTGGATATGTTAACACAGCCAAAGAACAAATGTCAGGCGGTTGGCAACTTTACAGGAAGAAGTAATGCAAAGCATTGACTCACAGCTGTTTGCTGAAGACTGTTGTATATACAGTAGTTGTACAGCTCAGCTTATTTTAAACCACAGTTGTTTTAATTACTTTATGGGAACGTTAGAGTGTCTAGTTCTCCTTTACAACATGAACGTTTGAAAACAAACAACAAAAACAATCTAAACTAAAATACTTTCCAATCACATGAACCAATATTTTACTCTAACTAGAACACGATTTTTTTAAGTTTTATGCACAAAATTAACTTATTTGATTTGATTTCTCCAATTCAGGTTGTAGTTCATAATTTCGCTTTTGCTTCATTTCTGACATTTTTATGATTCAAACTTTCCTTCTTACTAGCTTACCAACAACCCCATATAAAAACCTAATTGGCAACAGCCTGGGAAATTGTAGTCTACAGGCCACATCAGACTTTTTACCAATCTGACAAATCAAAGCAAAAAGGAATCAAAGTTGCCAGGGCACAGTGTTTCTTGTATCCGCTAAAGACACTTAACTCATGGTCACTGGCTCCTTTATAGAGCAGCTTGAGTAAATACTGGTGCTCCACTCTCACTAAAGTCTAAAGTACACTTAGGTCTAAATTGAGTCAGTCTTTTGAGTGGGAAGTCAATACTACAGTGGCATTGGGCTTTTTGTGCGCACTCGGGTTGGCTTCATTTTCAGCTTAGAGACTTGTCTACGGCTTGCATTTATAAACACGACTTTATGAATGAAAATAAAAGATTGTCAGCTGCAAGATGTCCATAAATGAGCATACATTATGGCATAAAAAAGAGACAACAAAATATTGACTTGATTAGCTTGAAGTTTGCAAGTATTTCAAAGGGCCACATATAACTCAATACAGTCATTCGGTGTTTTTCTTTTTTTCCATGATTTCATAAGTTCAAACATTTTCTGAAGTTTGATTGAGATGGTTCTGCTGTTGACGAGGTGATGGTGGGGAGTGAGATGGTTCTGCTGCTGAAGTGGTGATGGAGGAGAGTGAGATAATTCTGCTGCTGAAGTGGTCATGGAGAAGAGTGAGATGGTTCTGTTGCTGAGGTGGTGATGGAGAAGAGTGAGATGGTTCTGCTGCTGAGGTGGTGATGGAGAAGAGTGAGATGGTTCTGCTGCTGAAGTGGTGATGGAGGAGAGTGAGATGGTTCTGCTGCTGAGGTGGTGATGGAGAAGAGTGAGATGGTTCGGCTGCTGAGGTGGTGATGAAGGAGAGTGAGATGGTTCTGCTGCTGAGGTGGTGATGAAGGAGAGTGAGATAGTTGCTGAGATAGTGATGGAGGAGGGAAGTGAGATGGTTCTGCTGCTTTTATGTCTTGAGTAGGCAGAGGAGTGTTGGATTCACTCTTCATTTTGAAAAAAAAGATAGCTAATTTTAAACTAATCCTATTAATGTATATTAGTTCTCTGTTTCTTGGTTACCATTCCAATTTTTAGAAATATTTGGACCACAAAAGCCAGAAAGAAAAGACAGTCAGCAGACATTCTTCCAGACAAACTCTCCAATCCCAGAGGACCCATTTTGTCTCATGTGCTAGTTCTCTCATACAGCACTGTACACACACACGCCCCACAGCAGACAATGAAGCCATTTTATCGACACTCCCATTGAAGCAGTATTCATTTGTCATGAATATGATGCCGAGTGACCATTAAAGTGTCTCCCTGCCGTCTAGTTAGGGCCCCTCAGAACAGGAAGCAAAGTAGCCTATCACTTTGCCCTTTTTATCTCTGTGCGCCTCTCAAATAGAGTGGAGACATTCAATTTCAAATCTAAAGGCCTGGACAGAGCCGGTGACTTCCATTAACTCTTGTGAAGCAGCCGCAAAGGTACGAGCTCTTTCAAAGAACTTTAATTATCCTGGCCCCGTGACGTGGAAGACAAAGTGATGGACTAGAGATGGCAGAAGGAGAATGATGTGGTAAAGTATGCGGATTATGTTCTGCTTGAACCGCCAGCTTTTCTTGCTTTTGACGGACCCTCCAGGTTTTTAAATTGCTTCCTTGCTTTCATTATTTGGCGTTTGATTGGATTGTGGGATCCTGCTGAGGTCCGCCATCAGGAAGTAAATGGGTCGATCTGGTTGCATTATTATTTAATTTAGATTTGTTTATTCTTTGACGGTTATGCATCGGTGGGGAGAGAAAACAGAGTATATTCACAGATATTAATGCCATTGATCGCAAGAAGCATCACGGTAAACAAAGCATGGAGAGGATTATGAAGGTGGAGATGCAATTAAAGAATGAAAGAATATTTTAAATGCAATTGTGAAGCTTCCTGGGAAATCGAGCTGGGAAGGAACTACATACTTAGATCAAAATGTAGATACAACATAATTTTCCAATACAAAAAAAAAATGGGGGGGAAAACAGTTATGCTAAGAACTTATGTAATACATTTTTTTGTTTCATTCATACATGTTTGAGTAATACTGTATGCTGAGGCACTCACCTTCTCAGGAACTGAGATTGGGAACTAAACCTCACCTTCCTAGTTCCTGTTTATATTGATTTAGTAGGGAAGTCAGAGTGGCCAACAGAGCAAGAGAAAGCCTAAAGGGGATTTTTACTTTTTGATTCCTTTTACGTTTGAGTAGTCCACACACTTTTGTCTTAGTGGTGATAGAGAGATATTCAGATAAAGTGCAGAAGTGGGAGTGGTCTGTTGGGAACTAAAGGTCAGGGACAGGAGAAGTGCATTGATGTAATTGGCCAGGCAGTGGGCCAGTTGGACATGAAACCAAAATGATGAGAGATGGTTGTAGCTGGAGGGAAGATGGTTGCCTATTGAGAGCCAGGTGTCATGTGACCTCAGCGTGCTTTGTCCGCCACATTGGCAGAAAATAGAAGGGTCAATGCAATAATGATAGTACTTTATATGTACACAAGAGGTTTTAAAATTGAGCACATCATGTATCTGTGGCCACAACTGCCTTGGGACAAACTAATGACAGCTATATTATATATATATATATAAGCTGCACTCAAAATGCCATGAAATTGACACTAACTCATTCATATAGATGCAAAGTGGATAAGATGTCAAAATAAAAGCAAGTGGGGATGGAATGACCTATCTATATTATGAAATATAGCTTTAATGATCACTTTGGTTCTACAAATCCATTTACAATATGTTTTGCTCTCCTGCAAATGTGTCAGTTGCAGGACATCTATTATTGTGTTATAGTGGACTCAATGCAAGCTTATGGGGCTTATAAAACTTGACAAGTTTGGCAGTTAATCTGTCGTCCAGCACTTGTTTCCTTTTGTCTTTGACTCCTCTGCAGCTCTTGGAGATCCACCCTCCAAGCATTTTTGGTTTATTTCTTGTCAAAATTTCACCCACTCGCTATTGCTTTTCATATACAAATCCATTTCAGAGCTACCTCTCTCAGCAATATTTCAGTGTCGTCATCAGAACTTCAGATGCACTTGAATCACTCTTCCCTCACACACCCTCTTCACCAAACTTACTGCAGACTTAAAATAAGGTAGTTTCAAAAGAATCATTCCTGGTAGAACTACAGCATGCTGCAGTAGCATCCTGGTCAATGGCCAACACCATGCTCATTTTTTTCCACACACATTAACAATATGATACACATAAATTATAATCACACATGCGTATTAATACCAATTGGGAATGTGTTTTTGATTCAGTGTTCATATCTGGGCATTGACATTTCAAATATAAACCAGATGGCAGTGACTGGTATGCTTTTCCCAATAGACTATCGGTTGTGTTCAAAGCCAAATTGGGAGCATACCTAGTGACCTTCCACACTTACAAGGTCCAGAAAATGGCTTTGGTTCTTTTCAGGGCGTTCATGTATTAAAAGTACAGCCTACATCCCATTTTTGTGATACATCATTTGCTCCCCCCCCCCCAAAAAAAACATGCTCAAACACATCCAGCCTCACATCCTATGTAATGAAGACTACCTCAGTGCCAGTGCTAATAGAAAAAAAGAGACTAGAGATTAGAACTAATGGCAGAGTGTTAGATGCTGATCATCAAAGAGAATTAAAATCTTGTAATTGAAGTAAAAACCACCCTTGGGCTGTAGAAAGGGAATGTAGATGTGTAGGAAGCAAAGAAACTGTGGGGGTGGGATATATAGTTGGAAACTGGCTTCTCTTTGGGGAGGGGGGCACGGCTATTGATTGGATGCAACTGTGATCAGTGCTAGAAAGTGAACAAATCGTCTAAGTCTTATTGGTGGGGAGACTATGTCGCTAGGCCAATGCATAGGTTAATTTGAGCACCCAAGAGTGTATTCTGGGGTTGTAAAAGTTATTTGTGTTGTGTAGCTAGGGGTAAAAGCAGTAGTAATATAGTGCATAGTGGATTTTTCTATGCAGTATCCCTTGTAGAGATTAATTTGTTCTTTATTCAATGCTTCTCAAATGGTCGGTCAAGGCTAAAACGTGGGTTGTAGATTTTATATAGGTCACATTGCATTGCATTATAGTTACATCATGGAATTGTCATGAAAATAGTAGTGATTCAAGCAGATTTTTTAGCCGGAAGCAAAGTTGCAATTTAATCCTATTGTGCTGTGTCATTGACAGTGTGACAGCAGTGGCTTTATTCTCTGCATGTGGTTAATAAAATAAAATTAAGAGTGTGAGATGATCCATAATATAAAACAGAAACACTACAATGTCTGTTAAAATGTGGGCTTCATAAAAAGTAGGTAGGTTAGAGAAATTATTTTTACCTGTAGGTTTTCCAGTTCAGCCACTTGTTCAATAAAAGTTTAGTTATGTACTTGATATAGACCACGGGTGACCAAACTATAGCAATTACAGCCTACAGAGTGGTACAGTGGTTATAATAGAGGGACACAAAGTACAAAAACTACCAGAACATACAGGCGAGAAAACAAATAAAGGGGACTTTTGGTGAAAGAAAATTGGTTCTTTTAGCAAGTGACCTCCCATGTAGTAATTTTTTATGTTGCCCTCAGTTATAAAAAAGTTTGGAAAATCCTGATAGACATTACAAATTATTGACTTTGGAAATACACGTTTATGGTTAAAAACACTCAATTGTTATATTTTTTTCCTACTCAGGATCATTCGAATTTGAATACCCTAATAATTCAAAGAGGGACATCTTCACTGATAGATCTCATCTTTGCCTGTCACCTTTCTCACGGGAATCCTCTTTGCATCAGGCCAAATGTCTTATTGATTTATCAGCAGTGTTAGGGTGATCTATGTATTCCCATCTTACAAAGAAATATGAGCTGTATTAGGCTTGAGTAATCCTGGTATTAATCGAAGCCAAGGAGTGTCAAGATGAGACTATAGACCAGTTGCAATGGTGTCCGGCACAGGCTTAGCACATCTAAGCCCCAATCAATACAGCTGTGAATGGGTAACACAACTTAATGCATAGTTTACATATTGCCGCTGTGTTGTTTTGTCAATGTAAATGGAAAAGAGAAGGGTAAGATGTCAGGGCCCTGGGGTGTTTCAGAATTGAGTTAATATGTGATTTGAAAGAAAGTGAAATTGATATGATGCCGGCTAATTGAAACCAAGGGAGTGGGGCTGACACAAAAGGAATATTTAGATTTGTAGAAAATGTAAATTAGTTAAATCCACTTCCACTTTTGAGATTATTATTTTGAATTCAAGTCATTTAAACTCTTTTTTTTATTGTGATAGAAATGTCAGAATAGTGTACAAAGTGCATCACAGTTTGTTGTTTGTTGTAGAGGGCGACATATTAGGCAGGTAGTAGGAATGTAATTTGTATTGGTGTCCATTTACCTATATATTTATTTGACAATTTGACAATAATTCCTTGTTGATGTTTTTGGCAACTCATTTTACATAAAGTATGTTGATTGCTTCACTAATACGAAATAGAGTACATGGATTCAATATTGTCCTAAGAATGTGTGCAGTTAAAAAAAAAGTTAACTAAATTTGACCAAAACAAGATAGAAATGACCAAGCTTTCATACTATTAATCACTGAAAATAAGCGCTCATGTTGGGCCAGTGACTAATAGTCCTGTTTACTCTGCCCAGCTGTGTTGTTAAAAAAAAGAAAAAAGTTCTATTACTGATGGAGAATGGTGTAATTTGCTGTGACATTGAGGTACAAAAACACTGATGCCTAATAGTACAATTTGATCCCAACAACAAGTAGTTGTTCTAACCCTTGTAAAATCCAATTTAGTATTTAGTCAGTTATCTCAAACAGGAGGGAGGGATTAGACAAAAGATAACTGAAAATAATGAGAAATGGTTGTATTCAGGCAAAGTTTAGAAGTTCAACCCATTAACTAACTAACCAAGTAATTTGCAATTTCTGTTTTTCTAAAAATCTAATGAATGAACAAGAAAAGAAAGAGAGAAAGTAATGAGAGTTCACTCTAATGGTCCAAACAAAAGCTTCAAGGTAGATACTTATTTAAAAAGCCTGAAATTTTAAACTTGATTAGGGTTGGATTAGGGTGATGACCATGCAAATAGATTCAAATCAGATTTATTAGCCCACCATAATCTTTTATAACTTGCTTTTTAATTTGTCATATTTTTCACCACATACCCTCCATGTTGCAAACATCTCAATTTATGCAGACTTCAGAATGACACAAAAAGTACAGTAGCTGACATATCCCCCCAAAAATATGTATATTTTTCTAAATATAATAATAATAACAATCATAATAACAATCATAATAATAACAATAAAATAAATATGTTTCATATTTAACTATTCTTGACTAAACTGTTGCAAACTTACAGTACAGTACAGCACAGATCTTTGCTCTCGAATCGTCTTTGTGGATAGAAGTGGCATCGGTGTGAGGAAGTGCTGGCAGGGAGCTGGTGGTGCACTTGATGGAGCACAATAAAAGTTTTAAATTGATCAAGGTAATGTGAAATTTGACAGAATGTAACAGTCTCACAGAGATGGCTTTGATGCTCCCACTTTGTTTCCATGTTTGATGTCAGGGTTGCCAGTTGAGAAGATCTATACATGCTCCGTTATGGCTGAAAGATGCCTCCTAGTACCAGCTTTTATCACAGCAGTTCTGCATTGCTCTCAATACAAATTTCATTATTGCTGTTTCCTGCAGTGGGGGATAATTAGATACTTTTACCCGAGTATACTTTACGTAGTACAGATTTTAGTGTATTGCTAATTCT
Source organism: Hypseleotris bucephala (assembly GCA_036025885.1). Lineage (NCBI taxonomy): Eukaryota > Metazoa > Chordata > Actinopteri > Gobiiformes > Eleotridae > Hypseleotris > Hypseleotris bucephala. The sequence continues at coordinate 19,618 of JAVQKG010031251.1, forward strand.
AAATTGCCCCATTGTGAATGAATAGTGAATGGCTGTCTGTTTGAGCCTCTAAGAACAACATATTGGCCTTAGGATGAAAGCCACTTAAGGCCCATAGTAGGTGGGATGGGCTCAAATGAATCTTAGTAAAATGTGGAAGATAAATAAGTAATTAACCAACATTTTAAAGGCATGTAGATCTTTAGTAACAGTTGCTGGGACATTGCAATAACTTTTTACATATTTTCTTTTATACATGAATACAAAATGATCAAGTTGACCTTTTTTAATATTCCGTAGTAACTATACACATTTTCCACCTCTGGGCATTTCTGAATAAAATCAATTTTTTGCAGCATGATTGTACATACAGCCCCTTCCAGAGCCAGTTGAAGTGGTTGATCTCTTCTTATGACCTTTATGTTTGGCCCTTGGCTTTCTGCCCACTCCGTCACACAGTACCTGAAGCACCTGAAGTACCCTTGACTCCTAAGCCGTAACCTCTTGACTGCATCTCTGCCCTAGTGCCCTTGAGCTCATCCATCCTCTCAGAGTGGATCTACAGCCTGCTTCATGGAGCTTAGGTTGAGCTTTAGGAGTGGGGGTTGTCAGATATGCTCGAGATATGAAATGCTTTGATAAGAGATGATTTCAGTGCGGGGGATGAAGCAACAGAATGAAATTTTGAGAAGCAGGGATTTGGGTTTCAGGCCAAGCATTGTTGGGTGGTGGTTATATTTTGTCTTGAGTAAAAAAAAACGTATCCTTGCAGCTCACATTTCAGGGTATTATTCTTGACATGTGGCCTCTCTCACCTTAGGGCTAGCAGTATATCATGGATAGTCTTACATGCACTACGTTGGTTAGACCATTTAACTGACCTTTTCGCTTGACTAGTCAGAACTCAAAAAACATAGAGATCTCGCAATAGTAAAGACATGCTTTCAGACCTGAACTTATCAACTGAACCACAAAGTTCCAACAATGGTGCAAAAAAGCCATGCCCTTTTTGAGTTATCCTGCTAAAGCCGACCAACAAAACTAATTTTAATATGCAATGCTTGTCTAAAAACGAATTTTGATGCAAGAGAAGATAGAATTAAATCATGAGAATTAGGCACTTCTGTTTTACACTATACATTGTGTATTCCATTGGGGATTAATAATTTACTTCAAAACACCTCTGTCTAGTTTTAGTACCATTTCATATCTTTCCCACTTACTGTATAAAATTTTTGCTTGCTGCTCAAATTCAAAGTTATTATTATTATTATTTTACACATGCTGCCCACTCTGTTGCCTCAAGGTTAGCCGCATACCACAGTAACTCTTAGAGCACCCTTTTTATAAACTGGAGACCGCATTTTGAAGCCGCTACATCTCCAAGATAAAACTACATTTACATTAGAACCCATTGTATGAAGCATCCATAAAGCAGCATAACAAAAGTTCATAGCTATCCATGGCTTCTAGCTATGCCTCTCTTGGCACAATCAGGGACATCAGTATTCATATGCATGGCTTGCAGTAAAATGAAGTCAGATTCCCATTGCCTGTGTGTGTGACAGTGGCACCTGTTGCCCTATTGGCTCCACCCGGGGATTGATGTCTTGCCTTTGATGGAACAACAGCTTATGTCTAGACTGTACAATGGGCGCTGTCACCTTGGCTTTCACAGCAGCATATTTAGAGTTTACAACTTCTTGCCATTAACTGTAATAGATTGTTTAGCTGTTAGTAGCCTCTCAATGAAAGCGGTGGTGCAGGGTTTAGCACTGTCGCCTCACAGCAACAGGTCAGAGATTAGGTTCCTGGACTCAGCAAGGACATTCTTTGAAGAGTTTACATGTTCTCTCCCTATTTTCCAAATCAATCGCATCACATCAACAACTAGAAAGCACTCAGAAAGCAAAGATCTCCGCCAAGGCAGCCAAAAAAAATCCTGGATAAAGACCGTGATACAGATCGCTTCCCAAATCATTCTTGATCTTTCCAAAAATTTTCATCCAAATCCGTTCAGTAGTTTTTGGACAGATGGACGCAACAGAAAACATTACAGGTAAAGGTATAATGATCGTAACTTGAGATAGCAATATTAAAGATATTTGCCAGAGGTGGACTTGAAACAAGGATATTCTAGTTCAGGCGTAAGAGGCACACCAAAACCCAAAGTTTTTGACCCTTTATTGACCTACGGTAGCTGTGGTTTGGACTCAACTCACGTATTGATGATCTTTCCTTTGGCAAAAACAGGGCCCGTTCAATTTTGAGCTGTCACCTTGGCTTTTTACCTCGATGTATTTAAAGTTTACAAGTCGCTGAGCATTTACACATTTTTTCTCCATTAGCAGAAATGGATTGTGTGCCTATTAGTGGCTTCCCTATGACAGCCTCAGTAATAAGTTTTAATGAGCTCGGCTCCCTAGGGCAGCGGAATAAATTTCTCAATTTGGCATTGGACTGAGAAAAATTACAAAGGCCAGGGAAATGCTTTGTGGCTATGCATTGTCCCAGGGCAAGGAGAATAAATAGTGTGTTGAATGAAAACCTTCCAAAATGTATTTCAATGATTTATGTGGCAGTTTTGTCCGAAGGTTTATGAAGAACTCAGAATCTGTAACTTTTAGATAAAATTGGGTAGAAGTAAGAAACAATTTCCAATGTGAGTATTAGTGTACCAAACTAATAACAACATGACATTTGTGTATTTATTCATATTTATGTTTTAGGACACAGGTCACTATACATTGTAGACCAGTGATTCTTAAGATAAGCAATAGACAATAGAGGAAACAAAATCATGCATTATGTTTACCTTTAAATAAAAAGCAAAACATTCACTCATTAGGGGCAGTTTAAATTCACTAATTGCTGATGATATAAGAACTTATGGCCTACATAGGGAAGACTTGCAGCCTCTGAGATCAGGCGATTTTACGCAAGGATCAATCCCACAACCACATATCAGCAATGTAGGAGGACTAACCAATCTGTCCAACTGCATACCATTCATTTGGAAAACTTAAAATCAACTAAAAATAACGTTTTACTTTCCTCCTCAGTTTTTTGTCAAAGGTAGCTTTAGGGTCCCATCGTTCATTGCTTTCCTTGTCTTTCTTCCGTTTTTTTTTTTTTTTCTCTTTTTGCTAATTTGCATGTGTGCCGTACGGAGCTGAGATATGGGGAGCAGCTTGGGCGGAAGGGATTGAAGCAAGCTTTGTAGAGGAATTCTGCCCATAGTCCCTGTCTAGGCTGCAACAATTCCCCCATCCGTTGCGGCTCTCGTGGAGTGGCAGATTTCTTTTTGCCTTTCATAAGCAGTTGAAAGCCACCGTCACTCGTTTAAAATTTTCTCGTCAGTTCTGGCTAAGTACATCTTCAAAGGCAGCAACTGGGGCCGGTTGAGGTACATGAATAAAAGTTTGAGCAAAGAAGAAAAGGAAAAAAGGCTATCATAATAAGAGAATAATAGTGATATAAACAGTTGGAGGATGTTTTGTGTGAGACTGCTGACGTACAATAAAACTTAACAAAACTACTTGCGTCTAAGTGCGAGTGCTCGTATAAATCCAAAGTAGAAAAAGTTTAAAATATGGGGGCTAATCCTGTTCGTGCATATGCTTAAATAGTTCTCAGTTATTGTGAAAGTTTATTTTAGGATGTATAGAGAATAAGGAGGAACATTTTTGGTCAACATGCATTTTTTTTTATCCAAAAAAGGGCAAATATCCAGTCAGCAGCATTTCTGTAGATTAAAATAACTTGCTAAAAGACCAATAGATGGAGACGTTCAAAGGCAACATTAACTTAAATTATAATTACAATCAAGGTTAGCAAATGCTCTTCTCAATGACCTGTAGTTAAAATTAGGCCCACATTTCTGCTTCCATATTCCACTCCATATTTGTCTTTGAATATGCAACGTATT